>JANHGB010042028.1:0-18496 GCA_026283785.1 Coracopsis vasa
AAAGAAAAAAGGTACATTTCACCATAGCATTTTTTATTTTTATTGATTCTAGCTTCCAGCATAAACTAATTTAGTCTTTATAAATCAAGTTTAGAAAACAGCTTGATCTCCCTTCTGCTTATTCCGCTCTTATAGGAACTGTATTCACAGTGTAATTTCAGTTTGAGTTTGTGTTCTCCATATTCAGCAAGCTTCCCCCTTTACTGATTTTTTTTTGTGAGACAAATTGTTAAGCATTTGTTGTTATTTCAAATGACCGTAAGGACATGGTTTGTTGCTTATTGAAATGACAGGATTGGTACTTCCCTAAATGTTTGGTTAGAATCTTGGAACAGTGGCTGAAAGTAAAATAGATGATAACATGATTTTGAACTTCAGGACTGTCTCAGATAACTCAAGATCAAAAGGCATCTTGCTTTCTCATCTGTAGTATTCATACAGATTTACTAAACAGTAGCAATATCTTGCTGCATTTTAAAAAAACCCTCAAAAACCAGAACAACACACTTTATTTGAAAATTTGCAATTTATTTGCACTTTGATCATTAATTCAGGGGCTATTTAACAATGTAAACAAGGCCCAAATATTTTCAAGCTTACTGCTATTGAGACATCACTTGCTGTACAATTTCTTTAAAATCAATACGCTACTTCTAAAGAAAGGATAACAACACCCAGGCCTTCATGGTTTGTAATTTTTAAACTATTAAAAATGTTTATGTATTTTTCTCTCTTTACTTATGTCTCTATTTGTTTCTTATTTGAAATATGTCTGGGCTGTCTGCCTGCCCCTCTTTCAAAATTAAGTGCACGGGTATACATTTGATTTTAAAATTGTAGAAGATTTCTGCTTTTGTTTTTCCACTTTTGTATTAATAAAAATACTTTTTTGTCCTTCTTCTTTTTTCTTCTTTTTCTTTTTTTTTTTTTTAAGTGTGGCCAGTACATCTGCAGTGCAAATCTGAATGACGAAATAAAGGCAATTTTCTTCTAGTGTATGCCTTTTCCTCCAAAAAAAAAAAAAAAAAAGAAGAAATACAACTCTTTACAAGATACAAGACAAATGACACAAAAGTGAAAGGGCACTGATACAAACTGGATAGGCTTACAACATAATTGAATTAAGTCTTGTGTGCCACATATGATCACAAAGCAGGGCCATGTCTTGAGCACTCTGAATGTGGGGAGGCTGCCAGTCAATAAAAAGACTCTTTAAACTGGTTAAATGCATCATGAGCATGTGCAGAACCCTCCTAGCTAACAGGTGGCTGAATAAAACTCAGCTGGTGTTGCACAGGGCTATAGCATTGACCTTCTTTAGGATAATTTCAGCCCTCTTTAAAAAAAAAAAATTGTTACTGTACTTGGTGTAGTGGAAACAATTTAAGGATGAATAATTTCTTTTAGTCCCTTGAGGCACCGGTGGCTCCCTCTCACTCTCTCTCTCCCTTTCTGCGTCTCTCGACTGAATTAACATAAAGGAACAGTGACAACAGCAAGCTGAAAAGCGTAGCTGGTGGGAGGATTAAGTATATCATTGAAAGGAATTATGTTGTAAATGACTGGGAGGGGTAGGGGCTTCTGTTCCTTGGTCCCATCTGGTCTTTAAAGAATACCTTGTTGTAATTACCCCCAGATGGCTTTGTGCTACACTGGGTCTGGACAGCCAGGTGCCACTGTACCCTGCTGGGTGTGATATTCATTGCTACATGCAGTGACAAAAATGGACTTTATTGCAACCTAATTTCTTCCAGGGTATTACACAAATATGAAATGAACATAGCTTATCAAACAAGAGCTTAGTGTGCCAAGAGCTGAGACTGTCACACCTAAGACAAGACTGCCTTGTTATTTCACTTTTTAACAATTGTCTTGAAAGGTGGAAATATCAACAATTTACAGTGTTTGTCTGCTAATAAATATATATTACATCATGTTAGCTATTTTCCAAGAGTTGAAATGTTCAAATTGCCCTAAGGCAATTGCTGGAAATGGTAGAGTAAAAAAGACTGTTACAAAATCTGTTTTGCAACAACATTTGCTGTAGGCAAAGCTCAGGCCCAGTCCTGGAAGACTTTGACATACAAAACTGTATGTCTGCCCTGGACACAAATTTTTCTGTTTCTTTTTTATTTCTATTGATATTGCTGTATTTATCTTACGTAGTTCCTGGTAATTTTATTGCCGAAATTATAGTCTTACATTTTCATATCCTCTTCTGAAGCTACTCTAAAAGAATCACTGTTACTATTCAAAACTAAACCTTTTGCCACAAAAGAAAAACAAAGAAGCTTGAGGAAAAAATAGAACCATGGGATTTAAAATCCTGATTTGCTCTGAAGCAACTATTTCCAAAGCAGGGGGTAAGCAGTTCTTTCCTTGCTGAAACTGCACAAATGTGTAAGGAAAGAAATGCCCAAAGAGTACACCCGTTCCCACCTCTCCAGCTCACCTGCCCTGCCACACACCTGCCCCCACCCAGGAGCCTGGGGTTTCTTTGGAGAAGAACTTCATGGACACATGCAGACGGATTAGCTGCTGTCCTCTGGACAAACTTCTGGAGGTCTCGCGGCTCTCTGGTGCTGTGCTGGAGCAAGTGCAACTTCCCAGTTTTTTTGTGCTCAAACACAGAGCTCCTGGGTTATCTTCACTTGTTCTTTGTCAGCAGTCTGTAAGCATTTGTTGCTTGGAGAGAAAGCGTATCAAGATCAGCTGTCTTTGTTGCATGTACCATAAGTACCTTTCTGTTCCTTTGATGAAATGACAAATGTGGTCCCATGAATTGACTGCTGTAGCATACGGAGGTGCTTCTTCCTATTCAGTGTGCCTCTATTACTAATCTCTTCCAGCCAGGCGCCTGCAGTCCCCATTACTGGGAGACTCTGAACTCCTGATTGAAAGCAAATGTTGTTGCTTTCCTAGAGGAGGATTTGTTCCCCGCTGAAGCAGTTTGTTTCCTGCCTTCCTAGGTGAGTTCCAATGTAAGATGCATCTGATCTTCTCCCTTTTGAATGGATTGAAAGTCCCACCTCAAGACCAATGTTTATGGGTAGTGGAAAGTAATATTCCGTGTGTTAAGTAAGAATTTCACTAACTTAAACTAAATAAATCTCCAGCTTCACTTCTGGATGGAGTTCCCTTTCCACTAAAGTTCTAGTTTGGAAATGTCTACTGGGACAAAGTTTGTGGTCTTCAGCAGTCCAGAGCTTCATCCCATTTTATCATTCCCCAGAGATGTGAGAGATATGTGGTACAGATAGTATAATACGGATATGATAGTGTCATTTTAGGGCCTTTAAACACTTCATCTTCCAGAGTGTCATGGGACAGTGGTTCGAAGATCTGATGTCCTTGAATGCTCTGTACCAGGTCTATGCATGATATTCAAGTGGGAATGGGTGGGACTGGAAATAGCCAAGAAGAAGAGAGGGTGAATTTTCATATCTGCTGCTCTATTTAGTGGTTAGTTAAATGCTGGTTAATAGTTAATGAAGACACTTATCAAAAGTGATGTTTGAAATAGAGTTCTAGAACTCTAATGTGTGATATGTCCACATATCACATGTGGATATCACTCTAATGTGTACTATCTCCTAAATAAAACAGGAGCCAGAACTTGTTGCTGTCATTACTGCTGTGTGATTGTGAACCTTCAGTTTTCATGTAGTGCTGCAAAAGGGTGAAGGTTTGTGATGGAAACTAGTGACTGTTTTTGAAAGGCATCTCTCTGCTGTGCTTCTTAGCTGTTTATTAACATAGAAAGAGCTGCATTGCAGGAAGACTGAGAGCAGAGGGAATGTGAGATAGATGTATTTTTGTACACAGCTCGCCTCCCTTCTGCATGAATCTTTCATGCATTTAGTGGTGCTTTATACGTGGCTTTTCAGATCAATTAGTTTTATTACAGCCTGCTCTCCTGAAATGGAAAGCATCAAGTTGCTTCTTTCAGTTGAAGATGTTCCATGTCAAAACTTAGTTTGAATTCTATATAATTTTTCCCTAAGTATTATTATCAGTATTTTTTTCCCTTCCATCTATAGACACAGAGAAATAAAACCAGCAGCTATCTCCACAGAGGGAAATGGAGAAGGAAATAATATGAAGAATTGCTAAGTACCATAATTTGGTTGCAGGCATTGAATTCTTTTATGACAGGGTTCTAGCTTTATAGAATGGAGTAGGGTTTTCTTCTTATTCCTTTATATTTAACATCTGTAACTTCAAAATTGATCCTAAAATAGGAAGAATTCATTCCCTTCTGTGACCAGAAATCAGAATCTGTTGGGAAGGGCAAAAATTTAGGAATAAATCAGTTGTGCACTTTAACAGGAATCATTTAAACAATTATTTCTGTTATTTATCTTCAAAAGGGAAAAGACACAGTGGTGAAGTTGAGAGAATTGAGGCATCCTTAGTTCCCTTGAGGCTGTACAAGGATTTCTAGAACTCAAGAGATACAAGTGTATTTACGTACAAACCCACCCCAACAATGCAGGCTTGGTTGCAAAAGAGCTTAAGAACTGCTGCGAAATGAAGCTGCTCTTGACACTTCCCTCCATGTGGGGAAGCTGAAAGGTTAGTAGGCGCACTCTGAGCAGAGATGAGATCCTACGAAGGAGCATGGCTGTAGTCCCAAAGTGAGTGGGACTGCTTGGGCTCAGCTGGAGCTCAGGAAATCACACAGCAAGGGATGCCATACAGACATAGTGGGAAGAATGTTGGCTGGGCTAAGATGTTCCCCTCTGCAGAGGAAAATGATGACATCCATCACTTACCTGAATTCCTTGGGGTGGGACACATCCACATACTGCTGTGTAGTGGATAACTAGGAATGAAGCAACAGTCGGTGGGCTGTGTTAAGAAAGAAGGATGGGTATTTACTAGGAAGCCCCTATCAGCAGGACAGGCACAAGTTGGTTTTGCATTGGATGAGGATACCAGTGGGGGGCAAGACAGGGAGTGGGAGGAACCTCGGAACAGAGAGTGCAGTTTCTCTTTTCACCTCTAGGGCCTGGCCCTCCTTGGGCCCAGAGCAGATGGAGCAAGGGGCAGGCGGCTTTGCAAACAGGGTGCTTCCGCCCCTTGCAGCTGCTGGGATGGGAAGCACAGGCAAGGTGGAGCCATCGGTTTTACTCCTTGCACCTCTTTTGTGCTGTTAAAACAGTCGTTGAGTCAGACTTCACATACAGTTCAGTTTGTTGTGGTGGTGTCTTTTGTTGTATTGGTGGTTGAGATTAGTTTTGTCTTTCTGTGTGTCTGTTCTTTTCTCTGTGCTGTACTGCCTCTGCACTGATCCATCTGCAGTGGTTTGAACCATTGCTACAAAGGGGATTATCTGTCATTTAAGAAGCTGGAAAGTCATCACTTCAATCTCATTTATCGTTCATCCTATCCTTAAAAATGCAGACATTCAGTTATTAAACACAGGCAGAGCTTGAGCATCCTTAATGTCTTCAAATCCAATCAGGAAGGTATTTTGAAGACTGACGTTTGGACTACATCTAGCAAGGGGAAAGAGCTGTCACTCATCACAGATCTGTTCATAAATACTGCTCTCCAGAAGACAACTGACAATTGTAATGGGGCTAATTCTTCTAGCAGCATTGCCATAACACCATCAGGGCTGTCTGGCACTGCACAGGGTATTTCTTTCATGAAAGAAAACTAATCCTAAGCAAGACGGTTTTAGTGTGAGTTATGTTACTTAAAGTGCTATTACAGCAAGTAAAACAAGTGGCATCATTTCTCAGTGTGTTAAAATAAGCTACCCTGAAATCAATATGGATTTATTCCTTGTCTCTTCCCACTGTATCCAGAAGGCTCCTTCCATTCCTCATTCAGACAAAAATGTATCTTCATCTAATGCATATTATGTATTGCACCTGCTGTAAAACAGAACATATATCAGCTCCTGCCCCCAAGCAGTTCCAGCTGACTCAGTGGTGATGAGTGGTGCCCTTACAGATCTAGATCTAACTCTATACTTAACAGATTCTATTTTTCACTGAATGATGGTGTAACTTCCTTTTTCATATGAAGGTGTGATTTCTAGTCATATTTTTTCATTCATAATCTGAGTAATGCCTGACTGTTTTGTTTCATGTACATGAAGTCTTGTCGTTCAGTTGTACAAGATGTCCAAGGGCTACATAGAACAGCCTGGATTTCACAGACTTTATGGTTTGTAGTTTAAAAATCAGAAGTCAAATTCATTTTAGCTGGGCTGTATGAGATGATGATGACCTTACTAGTGGTTTTCCATACCAGAAAGAGACACTTACCCAAGAACTTCAGTTGGGAAGGCCGGGGAGGACAGGAGGAGAAAGGAGGGGAGCAGAGTGTAAGTTCTGTTTATTTTCAGTGCCATCTCCATGGTTCTGAACTGCTTATTCAGCCTCCTCATGGGCTGTAACTGTCTAATTACAAAGCAAGGCTTAGGTCAGCTACTTCTGGTTTTGGTGTGGGATAAATGCATGTTTTGGAGCAACTTAAGGAAGAGCAGCTTTTAGGAGAGCAGTTTCTTTGAGCAGAGGCTTTGGGGCAGCTTTGGTCTGGAAATAGAGACTTCACCATGAAACGGCTCTGGGTCAAAACAAAATGTTTTGAGCATCAAAACACCAGCGGGTTCTCCTGAAGGCTGAAGCTACTATTCCAAAGGAACAGCTCAGCCAGCCCAACAGCAGTGCATCTGGCCTTGTTAGAGGAGACTTGCAGTCTGAATGGCAGGTATTCGGGTGGCTCACTTTGGTAAGAACAAGTAGAATGGAGCAGAGTCCCTTCTTCCTGCTGATTACTACTGTAATAATCTGATACGCAGTTACTTGCTAACAGAAATGGTAAAAATTTCTGATTATCTGACTTCTACACTGCTCATGGTAGTACTGTAGCTAACAGTTTGGACATGCTCCAAGTGCTGGAGTGTACCAAGTGAGTCTGGATTCACTCAGGATGGCTATCAGTCCAAATCTTGGGCTCATGGGGGAATTGCTCCTTGCAGGAGGAGATGCAGATGCCATGGTTAGCCTGCAAACATTTCATTAGCACTAAAGCTTGCACTGCAGGCAGTGGGATTGGGTGCCTTTTGCTAAAAACAGGTGATTACTTTGAACAAGGGGAAGGGAATTGACAGCAGATTTCACAGCTGGCCCACGGCCAGTTCTATGCTCTTCACATTGTCATAGCATTTCACTCAATCTTTGTATCTTTAAGTGTAGATAAGTAGGTGCTGAACAACAGCTGCTGTTAGCTGTGGGCTTTAGGTTTGAGAAGTGTGACATGAGAATAACCCCTGCTATAGAACAGGTGTCTCATTATAATTTTTAAGCTTCTAGGTCCATATTTTTTCTGTCTCTTTCAGCCAGCAGCTGATCAAACCCATCTTTGTGCTGGGTTTTGTGCCTCGGTGCCTATCTTCTATCCTCAGTAGAACTGGCAGCGTGCTCATGTTTGTGGTAGGCTGAAGGGTGCTGACCTGGCGCGCAGAGCAGGGTGAGGATGTGCTCCTTTACTGTCTCTGTTCATTATCATTGTCTTGGATTGCCGCGTGCCGAGAGGTGCAGTTAAAAATAGAAAGGTGGTTTTGTTCTGTCTAGTCTCACTGGTGCCTGAGCCTGGATGAGCCGCTGTAATGTAAGATCACAAAACAGAACCCTGATAGTTCTTCCTTTCATGGAGGCTGGGCCCCTTCAAGCAGATCTGCTCCAGAAGGGAGAGGGAAAATGCTTCAAGCCTTCTACTCACATCTGAAAAACTGGTTTGGCACAGATAACATAGCAAACTGTCTTCCCCCAACTCGATCTGTGCTGTGACTGAGCAGTCCCTGCGACCGTGCTGGGTTCTGTCGGTGTATGGCAGTGTTCCCCAGCACCACAGCAGATGTCCGCCTGTGTACTGAAGATGAGAGAGGATGAGCTCTAGCTCTCAAACATAAGGCCACACCGGGGACAGAAGTAAGGCAAAAGCAAGTGGCCAGAGATCAGACTGGTACAAGAAGGAGCAGAGTGGTGCCTGTGAACAGCTGCTGTTGTCAGAGGTGAGCTGATTCCTCTTGAATAAGCAATGTTTTTCAACATACTGCACCTAAAACAAGTGTGGGGATGGTTTTCTCTGACAAGAGCCTGTTTTAGATGAACTGAATCATTATGTATTTTATTCCTGTCTTGTACCACACAGTATTTTGCAAATGAGAACACAAATTGTGACTAGTGAAGGCATTTAGAAGTAGACGTGGAATTAGTGCTCACTGCTAATGTGGAAGCGGTTAGCTGTCCTACAGAACTCAAGTACAGCTTGAAGGGCTGAGGCAGCAGAAGCTGCTGTGCCTTCCTTTGCTGGTGCACAGGAGGCAGAGAGGAAAGGGGGCTGGAGGTCCCACGCTCTGCTCAGAAAGTGATCTGGGCTGGGCTTGGCTGCCACTCATCTGCCCAAATCATTTTCTGTCATGGGGTATCAGGTGGCTTTTAGCACCAAGATTCAAACGTGCCAGCAGGAACACTGACTTGCCTTCTGTGAAACAAGCCCCATGGTATTCTTGAGCATAAAGCCCTGTGGGATGGAGCAGGGCTCTGGTGGAGTGACTCTTACTTAACAGCTTCCATTTCAATTAATATTGTGAAATGATACTAATCCGTGCAAGTGTTAGTGGTGGATTAGATTTCCCTGTGCTTGCAGGGGTAGGGAAATATGTCAGCAGTGAATGGAGAACAAAACCATACTGAAATCAGTCATCTGGATACAGTTTGAGTGTTTGAAGCTCAACTGCTCACACTAGGGACTGTTGCTGGCAAAAACATGCAGCCCTTCAAATACAATTTTCTTTGAGCAGTTTGCCTTCAATCTGACCTTTCAATCAGATGCAGTACAGAGGGTCTGAACTGGTGCTTCTCGGCTATCACCAAGCAAAATCTCAGCTATCACAACATCTAAAAGAAGCATACAGGTATTATCCAAAATGTTAATGCAGGTTTTTTATTTTTAATTAATCACACTTTTATTCTTTAGGAAGAGGTATTTACAATCCTCTGCAGCAGCAGTGCAAAGCCACGGTGTCTTGAGCCTGTCCAGGGCCATGATTTTGGTTAAGAGTACAAATTCAGTGCAGAGGGAGCTTGGGCTACACTTACTCAGACCCAGTCCCTCCCTCTGGTCTGAGCTGGTCCATTTCACACGCTGCTGTACCAGGAGCCAGGCAGAGGGGAGCAGAGCTTCCTCCCAGCCAGGGTGGGAAGGGCAGCCAGCAGTAGCCAGCTGGCTAGTGTAAGGGTTCTGCAAATCATCAATGCTGACTAACCCCTGCACTCACACAAGTTAGGTCTTGTTGTTCCCATTCTTTGTGTGAGGAACCTCACACCTACACCAACTCAAGTGTTAGTGCTGCCATGAAAAAAAGCCTTTAATAAACTCTGATTAGTTAATTCTGATGTTTAAGGTCTATGTTTCAATTTCAAAGCAAGGGTCAGGAATACTACAGATTTTAGAAGTCTGCTTGGGGGAGAAGATAACCAAGTGCTATATCATGATATATCATGGTACTGTCTCAGCTTAGCTGAACAAAGAGACCCAACCCACAATCAATAGGTCTCTATGGCAGTATCTCATCAAGATACACTGCATTGTTCTTGCTGTCCTCTCACATCTGGTCAAGAAAAAGATGTAATTGCGTGGATTACAGTACTTAGTAAGGCTTGTACATGTGCTAAGCTATAAGCAGTTACCCTGCTGTTTGTCAGCGGAGTTATTCTTTCTTTCTCCAAAGTTGTTCTTTCTCCACTTTCCCAACAAATTGCAGAATATCTTCAGCAAGAAGTTCAGGCTCCTCCAAAGCTGCGAAGTGGCCACCTCGAGTCATGAAATGGAAGGAAACGATGTTGGTGTATTTCTTCTGGGCCCAAGCCCGGGGCGTGTGCATGATTTCATTCGGGAAGGAGGCAATGCCAGTAGGTACTTGTACTGTGAGCCTGAGAGAGGAGAGAGAATTGGTTTAATCTTTCAAACACTTAACCCTGCAAGAAATGGAAATCAAAAGGAAGTGCTGTTCTTAAACCAGTTGGGCACACTGCTGCCAGGTAATGAAAATTTGATGTCCACATCCTACATTTGAAGACAACACTCCCTGGGGAAAAAATGAAAATCCATACATTGATATTAAGGCCATTTTGCAAGAGACCCAGGGCATGGGAGTTAAAAGCAGAGGAACGGAGAAGAGAACCCCAGGAAGAGGGGGAGGATCAAGTTTCTGCATTCTCCATTCAGGGCTCAAGAATCATGCATTGAGGGGAAAGCACACAATTTGAAAGGAGAGATATTTACAGTGAAGGTTACAACTAGAACATGTTGACAGCCACAGGACAGGAAGGGGAAGAGTTATCTTGAACTGCTGCAAAGGGAAGGGAGAGGGGAGGAATAATAGTAAATCAAGACTAGTTCAGAGGAAACATTTCTGAATGAGAGACTTCACCTTGTAAAGTAGCTCTTGCTTTTAACTAGCATGAAGGCACTCTACATAACATTTTGCACACTATTAAGTGATGGAAAGCAGCTGGATTTGAGAAGAAAAGTATCTTAGGAATTGGAATGATCCATGCTTGTTATAAACAGAACAACATTGCTAGATTTAAGTATCCCATACGCTTAAAGCTGCATTGTCAGAAGAGACATTTTAAAATTTAGATAAAAGAATTGTTGGGCACATAACCAGTGGCAGCCTGAAAACAGAGTGCCTGATTTTACATAGGTCTTTGAGACTCTTTCCTCTGGGCACGCAGAAGTTCATATAGCTCATCTCAGGTAGGCAGAACCAGAACAGGATACCGCTCACTGTGTACTTGGCTACAAGAACCAAGTCACCTTCCTGGGAGCATCATTTCACAGCTAAATACCACAGCACTGAGCTGTGGTTGCAGATACCTCAGGGCAGGTTTAAGCCTTCACTAATACTCAAGCTGACACAAGTATATGCAACCAAGCTCCTGTTTTAAGTGTCTGCACAGCAGGAACATCAGTCTTAGTGACTTCCAAATT
Source organism: Coracopsis vasa (assembly GCA_026283785.1). Taxonomy (NCBI): domain Eukaryota; kingdom Metazoa; phylum Chordata; class Aves; order Psittaciformes; family Psittacidae; genus Coracopsis; species Coracopsis vasa. The sequence goes on from JANHGB010042028.1 coordinate 11,020, forward strand.
GTGCACTCTGTCAGTATGCTGAAGTTGCTTCCAAAGGACTTAAATCTTTTGAAGGAATAGGCAAACTGCATCCAGAAAAGTCCCAGAACTACCATCCAGATAAGCTATAAACAAACCTGACTGCGTGCCTCAGTCACAGGCACTTTTCCCTAGTTGGGTACATCAAGAATGGGAGGTCTTGAAGCAGGGTCTCCAACCACATCTCCTTACTGATGGTTCAGGATTCTTACCTAACTACTGTGTTTTCCAAGCACAACATGGTATAACTGACAACCTGTCCTGCAGAGGAACACTGTGATACAGCAGTGCTTTTCCTCAGCATACAGAAACTTGCAGCAGCCATAAGGCATAAGCAACCTGTGTGCAACCAGAACACTTACCTTTCATGTTTCTGTGTACCTATCCCCTTCTGCAGGTTTTCTTTGTAGAAACGCATGGAGGAAACTATACAGCCTGACACCCAGTAGATCATGACATTGGTGAGCAGATCATCCAGGTTAAACTTCCTGAATAGGTAAGCCCAGAGATTGCTTAGTTAGAACTGAATACCATTACTGTAAAGGAACTTGACTTGGGTTTAGTTGCAAGAAAAAGAGTTTCAGGAAAAAATAGTTAACTTGGTCAAGAAGAGAGTTGAGAGGTGAAGCTGCTCCCCCTCTGCCTGTCACTGACATGTTAACATTCAGGCATGTTAAAGGCTTTCAGACACAAACTGGGAAGTGACATCTTAACTCCTACATGGAAGGCAGACTCAAAACAAGCACTGTACTGTCCATAGACCGGTAGAGTAGGAGCAGACAAGCACATGGAACAGCTTGTGCCATTTACTGTTCATAATGTGAAATGTTACCATGAGCCTTCAGTAGAGCCATCACAACATGTACTGTAAACAGAGTGTGTTTCATATCAAATTAGCTGTATGCAGTGCGAACTTTCAATTCAAATCCACTGAATAGGTCACTGGTCCTTTTCATAATGTGCCCCTTTACTCCATTAGTGCCAGGTACCCAGCAATCTTCAAAGTCATCTCTTGCACACCAAGAATGATCCTTTATTAGCAAACAGTAGGTAGATGAAGCCCCTCTGAATGAATCTAAAGCAAATTCATGGAGTGTTAACTTTTAGTATTAAAATGAGTCACAAGTTCTGTTTCCCAGCCTCTTAATTGAGAATTGAAATTTTGTTTTTCTGTCCTAATGAGATTCTTCCACCTAAGTCAGTTTTCAGTACCCGGAAGCTGCAGCCCTCTCTTCTAGGAGATCAAAATGCGAAGGGGGTACCTCAGCCTTCATTGCCTGTTTGCTTTTCTGCATGCTGTGGCACAGCACTGCACCACCTGTGGTCTCTACAGGCTCCCTGTGAGATGGGAGGTGATCAATTCAGACAAACTTTTTTGGCTACAAGTCTCACCTCATCCAAAGTGGCATAAGAGGAACCGCTTACCTCTCTAGTCCTCCATCCTCTAAACTACAGAATTCTGGATCAGTCCATGTAGAAAACTTCTCCAGGATGTAGGCAGCCAGTCCTACAGGAGAGTCATTCAAACCACAGCCTGAAAAGGAGGAAAATGTCACTAGAATTGTGATACCTTGCTATTGAACTCAGACTGTTACAGGAGCTATAACACAGGGTAGATAACTTTACAAAGCTGTTCCAGCAGCTGTATTCCTAAATAAATACAGTAGAACAAGGTGGAGCTATTTATTATTGATGCATAAACTGATAGTATCTGCAAACCAACAGGCTCCACATTAGCTCACACCATATGTTTTTTGAACTGATGTAACAGTATTGGATTTCTGCTGGCTTTTTTCTTCCCCACCCCTTGTAAGCTAATACGATTAAGGACTGTGTGCCAAGTAGGGTTTGCTTCCATTAATCTGGAAGTTGTCGTGTATTAAACAGCATTACAGGGCCAAACCTCACATGCCTACACATGACAGGGAGAATCTGCAACATTATCTAACAGCAAAAACATTTTAAGGATTATTAGAAAGTCATTAAGGAAGAGCAAAGCTTTACTAAAAGCTCCATCTTCTGAATTAACAACCGCCAACTGCCTTCATGTATAACAAGGCTTAATATACTTTTTATAGTTTGTTTTGCTTGGACAGAAAACACACACCTGCAACCTGGAACTTTGCTAATCCTAGTGCTGTGAAATACAGGGACCATAAACTGTCTCAGCTGCTAGGAAAAGCCTTAGAAAAAGCTTTTCCCAAGGAGCAGCAATATATTTGAAGTTCCACCCATGCAACCCAACCTTCCTGAAAGATGCCTAGTGCTACAGCTAGCACAATTTCAGCAGTAACTGCTATTTAAACATGATAATTGAGTTTCAGTTGTCAAACAACTAATACTGATAACTGAAATACCAAGTGTTTGGAAAAGTTGTACTGACCTGCTAGACAAGCCTGTTCTCATATACGTATTGTGAACAAAGAAGGGTACGTCTGTTTACACAGAGGGAAAATTGACACTGATCCTAACAGCACTTGGAATACAGGCACTGCCTATTCCAGCCAGTTGAAAACAAATGCATGCTCCATGCAGGTTTCCCAAAGAGTACGTGTAAAATCAAATCCATGCAAGACAGTTTGATGAAAAGCCAGCTCTGAGGCAGTCAAGAGTATAGTATTAGGAAGCACGGTGTGTGTGTAATACAGACACACACACTATGTGTATATCTGTATCTGGCTGTCTCAATAGCCAGAGACAACCTCCTCGCCTAGAACAGCTTGCAAGGTAGACCTGTACTACCAGAAGTCTTCCTGATTGTGGTAGCCTCCATGGCTGTGCTTCTTCAAGCCACCTTATGTTGCCTTCTTCAGAGCGTTTTTCTCCCTGTGGGAACCTGCCACCTGCCATGCTCCTCTCCTGTTTGTCCTCAGAATTGCAGGAATGCTCCAGCTCCCAAAACATGAACTGGCTCCTGGTTCCCAGTCAGTACAGTCCACTCTGACAGACTGTGTATTACTGGCAGAGACAAGAGTCAAATGGGAAACCACAGCAGAAGGCACATAGCTTGGCACTGTCCAGCTACCAGCTTCCCATCTTTTCTTAAAGCACAAACACAATTAGAGACCAGTAATTTTTAGAAAACAAAACTCAAGCAAAATTACTTAAAATCAATGAATTTCCCATTTTGCCTACACATTTTAAGAACATACGAGCTTCTGCACGTAAGCTATAGAAAAACATTAAGAAATACTTTCCTTAGCTATCTTCTTAATAAAATCCACAAATAAATTGCTGCTGCACTAAATTAAAATATATTCAGTATGTCCAATTCAGTTGCAAAGGATGTTTTTAAAATAGAAACACTTAAAACTCAGATACTTAAGCAGGTAAGCAATCTGAGTGATTAGCTTATCTAGATAGCACATTCATAGGTACATCTTTTTTTCCTTGAAAGTCTGCAAGTGATTGAGTGAAAATTAAATTTGATTTTACTTTTCAGGTATCACTTATCCCTATAAAGAAGCTACATTGTGTGCTGAGACAGCTAAAAGCTAAAGCTTCTTGTAGTTTACATAGACTGGTTTGGGTTGGAAAGAACCTTAAGATCATCCAGTTCCAACCGCCTGCCATAGGCAGGGATGCCTCGCACTAGACCATGTTGCCCAAGGCTCCGTCCAGCCTGGCCTTGAACACTGCCAGGGATGGAGCATTCACCACTTCTCTGGGCAACCTGTGCCAGTGCCTCACCACCCTCACAGTAAAGAACTTCTGCCTTATATCTAACCTGAACTTCCCCGTTTCAGTTTAGACCCATCACCCCTTGTCCTATCACTACAGTCCCTCTCTTGCATCCTTGTAGGCCCCATCATAATGATACCAACTCAAATATTACAATGGATCATTTGAATGTGATCCATTCTCTGTGAAGTATCTTCTGCTCTCAGCATAGCTGCATCTGAACTAGAATTACAATCCCAGTGATAGCAGAAGTGGAAAAGTATTAAACAAACTGTTTTATTAATGAAAACTGAAAATGAGGTCAGTGGCACTTAGAGCATGCTCAGTTCTGTGGTGCAAGCAAGTAAATCCTTGCTTCTGCATTCAAAAGCAAGTGTAATGCCATATACCCCCATGCAACCTTCTCTGACTTAGATACAGAAAAGGAGCCTGCCTTTTAAACCCTCAAACCTCCTACTTCAGCTTCCCTGACAAAACCTGATTTTCTGTGTACGTTAAGCACTATATTTGGTTTCTGTGAAATGACCAGACTAAATATTCTGAGCTCAAAAGGGGGTTTTGTCTTACCGACAGTATCAGGCTTTGTAGCCTGTATATGAGCGTAGCCAGACTCCATCAAGATCTTGTAGACTCCTTTCTTTAAGAAGGGAAACATCCGCCTGACATCTTCATCCTGGAAACCGAAGAGCCCTGGAAGATAGCTGCCCAGCAGGATGGAGAGCAGGTGAGTGAACCCCATGTTGGAAACTGAGGCAAGATTTAAATGGAGACCTTTCACATGGCTGAAAAGAAAAGCAGAAAAACTCCCCATAAATTAACAGAAGTAAAATGTGATTCAAAGTTGTTATATTTAAAATGTTATTACCAAACATTGACACTTAATAGGTACTTAAATTCCAACCTGCTAATTACAGCATGTCCTTGCCTGTACTTTGTAATGTGGCTTTTCACCCCAAAATGACAAGTCAAAGGGGCAACTGTCACTAATCAGCACACACTCCTGGGCACTAAGCCACAAATCCCCCTTCTATTACAAGTACTTATCCCACTCCAGACCCAGTGGGGCCATTGCAGAACTACTGCACTACTGGTTGAAAGAGCAAGTATACAATGTAAACTAAGGTATGTAATTTTGGATCACTGCTTAACTCTGAGCACTGAAGATGGAAACTACAGATGAGGACTTGGACAGGAGCTCGCAAGTGCACAAGTAGCTATTCAAAGAATAAAGCAGCTCTGCATGTCAGTCATGCAGCACTGCATCAGCAGGGTACTCACTTGGGAGCTATCTGGGCCAGATTGGTGCAGATGAGCCAGCCCCAGTCACCTCCTTGTGTGTAGAACTCGTTGAATCCCAGTCTGAGCATCAGTTCATAGAAAACAGAAGCAGCACTTACAGAATTGAAGTCTGTGTTAAAAACAAACAAACAACACTGCTGCAGTAATTCCAGCTATGCTTCTGCCTGTGCAGCATTTATTCTCCCCACACAGGCAAAGTTTAAGTTCAAAGTCTGGTTTTCCTTGCCTGCCTAACAGCAAGGTCTAGGGAGCAAGCAGAAACCACAAGGCCTTCGTTGCAGACTCATGTTCTCCTAACCCCACCAATTGCCACACCAAGAGGTTCCTAGAGTTCAAGCGGTAATCATACTCCAGCAGAGCCCTGTCAGTGAGCACTGCCCAGGGAATGGGTTCCCATTTTGTGTACAGTGAGCAGAGTCTCATCCTAATGATGAAAAGCTTGAAGTTTCCACAAGTAATGCACTTCTCCACTAAATGGTGACTGTGTAAATCATAACCAAGGAAGCAGAGAAAACCAGCCTTCCCCACATCATTCACCTGCACACGTAACTAAATACTACCCTCAGTTTCACTTTAAATACTACCTTGCTCCAATTAGCTGCAGCTTATGTTTGTATAAACCAGAGCACAAGCTGAACAAGCGGGCATTTCGCTGCAATCTACCATGTAAATACATGAATTGTTTCAACCCTTGCTTCTCATCTACCTGTATAATGCTGTTGAATATGGATTCGAAACACCCAAGAGGAACAGTAACAAATTAAATTTACTCTTCCTGCTCACCCCCACACAATTCATTGACTCCATTTCAATTCATGAGTTGTCACTTCATAACTTTTTATAGTCCTTTGTAAATTATCTATACAGTGCTCCTGAAACTAAGTAATGATGGCACCTGACATCACACTCTTATCTCCCTCTTCCCACAGGGCACACAGGATCTTTGTTTCTAGACTGGGAAAAAACAAGTGCCAGGAGTTACTGTTCTGCTAATGGGGTTTATCTCACTGTGAGTCTAGGCTTATGCTCAGTTTCTTCTCACAGATCCTACCTTTTTTGTGAGGTGCTTCTGAGAAACCATAACCAGGGATAGATGGACAAATGACTTCAAAAACGTGTTCATCACTGAGGCCGTGGCTGGCAGGGTCCGTCAGGAGAGGGATGATTTTGTAAAACTCATAGAATGAGCCAGGCCAGCCATGAACCATTAACAGTGGCTTTGCAGACTGGCCTTCAGGCACACGAGGAGGCTTCACGTGAACAAAATGGATATCAATGCCTGTATAAAGAAAGTAAGTCATTAACATGCCCAAATTTCCCATGACACTGAAACTCAGCACAGAACAGAGCACGAATAAATCTTCTCTGAAGTCCTTTTTTTTGGTGAGTATGCAAACACTGTGCTTCTCTGGATCCACTTAGCCAAGGACCTCAAAGTACTTTATAATGAGGAATTAAGCACTACAGCAGCCAAATGAGGTCGGCATCTTTCTGTTTTAAAATGAATTGGCAAATTAAGGCATAGAAGTGAAGCAATTTCCTAACGGTAACACAGTGACTCACACAGCTTAAAGGCAGAGGAGGTGATAACATCATTTAGTCCAAGCACCCTTAAATTTTACCCGAATGTTCCTCTATGGCACCAGATAGGCTTCAGCCCACCACAGATTTTACTTCTTGCATACAATTGCAACTTGGAGGCATCAAGAGACAGAGAATCCGTCATAACCAGCAGCTCTTTATTTGGGGCCTTAATCACTTCCCTTGTTTTGTGCGTGCCTTACTTCCCATTTAAACGTGTCTGGATTCTGTCTCCAGCCATTGATCTGAGCTTTACAGTAAAAGGAATGTAAAAAGCCTTCAGCAAGTATTCTCTGCCTGTGGAGGCCTCCTCTAATCAAGTCACACAACTGCTTGATAAACCAACCACGCTGAATCAAGGATCTGAAACAATGCCATGCTGAAAGAGAGTTAAAGTGTTCAGTTCTGTAGTTCTTTTCCACCTTTTGGCCAAAGCTTTCAGTATCTCTTTGTATAAACCAAAACAGGAAACTGTGTTCTAGTTCCAGTCTCCTCACTGCTAAGTAAAAGAGTACAAATTGCAGACCCATTTCCTTTGTGATCGTCACAATACAAGCAGTAGGTCTCACACAGCTTGCGCTAGTTGCTTGAGGTGAACTGCTCTTCCTCAGACCCATTCAGGGCTTTGCTTTCCAGGAAACAGTAATTTGCTCTTAGTAGAGCCCGAATGCCTCAGTTCTTGATGTATTTAAGCACATTTTGCTCTCCTGAGCTCCAGCTCACCAGCAATCCCACCCTTTCACTGACAGATTTCCTCATCTTTGACAACTCTGTGGATTTCTGTATTCTCTGAAGAACTTTCAAGTGATGACAGAAGCTGGGAATCTGCTATGCAGCATGTCTGATCTTGCCTTTTCATGTCTCATCTCTGTAATCATTCCTAGTGTTGAAATTTCTC
>JANHGB010042029.1:0-17915 GCA_026283785.1 Coracopsis vasa
CAGCTGGACATTGAGCCATTGACCACAACTCTTTGCGTGCGGCCATCCAGCCAGTTCTTTATCCACCGAGTGGTCCATCTCTCAAATTGATGTCTCTCCAATTTATTCAATTGTTTGGGATGTCTGGGCTGCCTTACTGATGGTTGAATATGCAACAATTTTTGTGAATGAAGGCTGGTTGAAAAAGCTCTTTGTCCCTATGGCCAAGAGGTAAAAGAGGTGATTAGTCCTGAGCCCAGGTCACTGGGGTCTCAATTTACTACATTATGGTGTATCCTTGTACACAAGGTCACACCTTCCGTGTTTCTCAGATCCATGTGCTTCCCGAGGTTATGGTGGCTAGTGGTAAAGGACTGTGAGGTCACAAAAGGTGTCCTCATAAGAAGGTTACCCTCTTCTTCATTAAACCCTGGGGTGGGAAATTAAAACCTTGACAAAATGCCGCAGGCAGAGGAGCTGCAGGACTTCTTTCAGCCCAGCCAGTTGCTTGCTCAAAACCGAAACCATCACAGAATCATAGAATGGAAAGGTTGGAAGGTACCTCAAGGATTATCTGGTCCAACCTTTCTTGGCAAAGCTTGATCTAGACTAAATGCCCCAGCACCCTGCCCAGCTGAAACTTGTGTCCAACACTAAGGAATCCACCACTTCACTGGGAAGATTATTCCAATGGCTGATTGTAACGATGGCATCCACATTTACATGAATAGCTGCTTATAGTGAATGGCTTGGAACCATGCAAATTTAGGGCAGAACATTTAAAAATATTTTTATGGGAGGATGATGCTTAAGAATTGGGCTTTGAATAGAGGTTAAATTTGATCTATGGAAAAATGAAGGTGTCACCTCCCATGCGTGATGGAAGGAGGGAAAACAAAGGTCAAACTAAACAAATGGAGATATTGATATAAAAACTTTAACTTGACTTTTATCTCAAGACTTTTTCCTGGCTGTCTCTTACTTATTTAGCCTTTACCATTTTGGAAGTACAGGAAGAAGACCGCAGCTGCTTGAGGCATTAGTACAGCAAACTTGCATGGGGAATTATTTTTTTCCAGTGGCAGATGCCAATATGCGTGGTGTTTTTGTGACAGAACTTTTTTAAGAGTGGCAATTTCCCATGGAATGCTTTTTTTCCCTGGAAATTTTGGGGGAAAAGCATTCTGTGTAAAAGTCACTGGGGGGGCTGCCAATGAATAACAACTGTACAAAGAAGGGAACCATGAATATAGGGAACTGTACAGGAGAAATCTTAGCCAGGACCAGGAAGAAACTGTGGCCATTTAAATGTGAGTATGGGCACTGGCAAAGCAAGAAACTTGAGGAAATAAGATTTCTCCTGGCTCTGATGCAATAGAATTAGATCAGATTAAAGATAAGTAAACACGAGGGTGGATCAACCCCATAACTTCTGTGCTGTAGATGATGACTTCTGCAGTAGACCTGGCTGCAACATTTGGCCTTGTTCTGCCCTGTTTCTACCTCTTTCAAGCGCCATTGGGAAGTTTAAATGTTCTTCTAATTCTGAAAGTTAAGCTCATTTAATTTTGAATAAGGTTTTAAAAAGTGGTGTCGGGGTTTGTTTATTTTTTGTTTGTTTGGTTGTTTTTTTTTTTCTTGACTGACATCAAAAAGGAAATCATATTGGGGCAGGGTCTTGGCTGCTGCAAGTAGCCATGAATAGGCATGATATGAGCAGCGCAGAAGCAGCCTGACAGGGAGGACTGGTCTAGGTAATACAGAATAATCAGCACCATCATGTCTAGCATGGTCAGGCTCTTGGGAACAAGGGCCACACACTCTTCCAGCAAGGTTTTGTGAGGACTGATCCTGCCTCAGGGCAGAGGACTGTGTAAGATGCTTTTCCAGCGGCTATTTTCTGCAAGCAGTTGCACTGATTCTGAGCAGTGGAAATTCGCACTTCCATGAGGTAACCAGAAAGGTGCTTGGTTTAAAATGTTTTAATTTCTCCTCATTAGTTCTCCTATTTATTTATATGTGAGAAGAAAAAGAAAAAAAGTCACTTCATCCCTCCAAAAAGACTTTTTCTAACTGGGGCCAGACAAAATCTCTTTGAGGTCCCTAGTAGTAGAACATCCCCCAGCTACCATCAGCCAAAGCCACTGCTGCCTTCTCATCCCAGTCCTTCGAGATAGTCCATGGGATTCAACAATAAATAACAATAGTGGAAGAAAAGGGAGCCCATCACCACCCTGCACTTGGGATGGTTTGGTACCTGGGACTACACAACGTGCCCATGTCTGACTTTCACTCTAAACATGGTGATGTGTTTAGGATAATCAATCAGGGGAAAAGGGACAGTCTATCTTTTGGAAAGCAGAGACCCAACAGGTAGATAGTGCAACCTGAGCAATCAGGCTGGACTTCCTAAACAGAAGGAGGCTAGGCAGTGGAATACCAGTGTAGGTGTCTGGCTGTGGAGTCATCCTAGTGGACTGTGGGTCATCTGGATGGAGGCTGCCACGTTTCCTGGTCCTTTTCTTCATCCTGTAGAGTGGTGGGTCCTGGAAGCTTTTCTTAGGGCAAGGCTAAGAGCCCATGGGCATTTACACATGGGCTGGACCTTAGATCTTCATGATGTCTTGTAAAGAACTGTAAAAGGTAGCAGAGACAAGCCAGTCTCAGGAGTGTACACTTGTGTAGAGGCCTGCAAAGATGCTGGAGAGCATCTGGGAACTGACATATGAAAGCAAGTTGGAAACCACTACCAGGCAGACCCTGCTCTCTGGATGAGATTACAGCCTGTGCTTTCAGGCTGGGGAAGCAGGGGCAGATGGAGCTCATCTGGAGTGACCCAGGAGATGCACATGAGAGACTTTCTTTTAAGTGCCTGTTTTCACGTGCTTTCTCAGCAGCCTCCTTGCAACTGCTCTCAAAGGACACCCCTGGGCTGTTGCTTCATGATTTATGAGTAAGCAAATTGCAAAAGGGCTCTCTCAGCTTAGGCTTCTTGACTCTGGGTCTCACCTTATGGCCATGAGGAGTCCAGCCTGAAGGACACAGAGGAGGCACAAGCATGAAGGGTTTTGCCCCAGATGACATGCAGAGGCACAGCCACTATATGTTAGATACCAGAAATCTTCCTGGGATGCAATAGGCAGAACACACCGTATCTCATCCTTTTTATTTTTACTTCTTGTTGTGGCTTTCACTGGAAGGGTCTTTGCAGCAGCTCTGCTGCAGCTGCTGGGTTTCCCCACTGTCATCATTGGGAACATGTCACAGATCAGAAACAGGTTTCTGTCTGGAGCAGCCACACTGTCGCCTTGTTTCTCAGGATGACTTGGCAGCCACTAGCTTACTTCTAAGCCTTTGCTGCACCTTGTGGTAGCTCCTCTTTCTACCTCAGCAGTGGATGACAAGCAGCTGTCAAAAAAAGCAACTTCCCTTTTCATAGAAATAGGAAGTGAAGCTCGCTTAGAGGTCAGGGACCTCAGATGTGCTCTTCACCAATGGACGAGCCACTGCTTTAAAGCTCAGAGTACTCAACTAACCTCTCTTTCCCCAGCCCCAACCTGACCACCTCCATGCCTCTCCACTGCCCTTAGCTGGAGGAGAGTTGAGCAGGTAAAATGCAAGTTTGATGAATCTTCAAGGGCTTCCTCATTTCTATATCTCTTTGGTATGCAAACAGGAGGCCAGCACACCTGGCTGGTGGGTGATGGGGTGGGTGTCTGTCCTAGTTGTCTTCACAGTCACCCTGTGCTGACCCCCTAGGGTAAGAGGCATGGTGCCACCCCCCAGCAGACCCCTGCTTATGGCCTAGACAGCCTTTCAGCCCTCCATGGGGTTTTCTTCCTTTGCCCGGAGCACAGTTGCAGAACCAAGGCTGATTTCCATGCCGTGTGTATGGTAGTGGTTTACCAGGGAGGGCACTTCATGGCCCCGTGAGCAGTACTGAGGCACTAGGCACATACACCCTGGTGCTCCCATCCCACACAGCATCATGTCCTCAGCCAGCCTCATCTCGTCCTTGGTAAAGGTCCTCTGCCTTGACCTCAGCTTAGATGTGCTCTGCAAAGCCTTTCTTCCTGTAAACAACATGACCAGTGTGCGGGTGACCTTCAGGTTGTGCATCACACTCTGTGGATGACGGTTCGTGTTTGTCCTTCTCAGTGCAAACTATGTGAGGTCACTCCAGCCTCTAGATGGCTGGGACCAGGCGTCCCTTCCCTCCTGCTGTCACGTATAATGCAAATATGATGTCATGCAGTTACCCACAGAGGTTTGCACAGTGGTTTTTTGGGGCCTTCTCTCTGCAACAGCCAAAGGAAATACATTGAAAACACCCAAGAGAAGCCAGCTCTTCATGCACCCTATGGGAAGCCTCAGGAGTCTACAGAATCAAATCCCGCTTCTTTTACAACACTCATCTCCTAAGACAGAGGCATTTCAGTTTTCCTATTGAACACACTGAGGGAGAGTGAGAAAGTCACTTCCTCAGAGTCACCCACAAGTCCCTATCCATGTCTTCATTCATTAGACCACACTGCTATGGTTGAATAGGTTCGTAGAGGGCTGGGGCTCACTGGAACAAGATGCATTTAATCTGAAAAGGGTCTTTTTCTAATCACAGAAAAGAAGGAGCATTGCAAAGCCAGTTTGTTCAGCTGTTTCCTAAAATTTAATGGTTTGCATAGTGGAAACATAATCCATTCACAGTCATTGTAGCTGTTTCTAATGACAGCTGTTAATAGCTTGTGGGTTTTGCTGGGTTTTGTGTCTGGATGCTCTTTGGGTTTCTCTCCTTCCTCACTGCTATTTTCATTGGTGAAGTTGTCTGGGAAGTACAATTCCCACCCCCTCCTGGATGATCAGTTTTATATTCAAAATAGAGCAAGGAATCCTCGGGGGGGAGAAAAGAGCCAGTTCTGACACAAAGACCTGATTAAAAAAAGAAAGCCCATTAAAAGCATCTGCAAAATCAGGCTGCTCCTGCAACCTGGGGTTGTAGCTTTCAAAGGGGTCGGTCCCATGGATGGTGTGGATGTGGTGGGAGCCAGAGGTCTTTAACTGGGAAATACTGCAAGGGCCCTCAGCCCCATGGAGCATCTGTCATGGGTCGGACCGGTGGTTCGTTCGTCCTCGGATCGCGTCTCCCGGAGCAGCTGCGTAGGAAGCAGGCAAGTAGGGAACATCCCACTCAGATCCTGAGGGTGGGGAGAAGACCAGCAGGTTTTTCTCTGTCCTCTTCCCTTCTCCTATCCCTCCTTCGCGTGATGCCCTCCTTCTCTGTTTCTCTTCCCTAAGATCTGTGGGGTAGAGAGATAATGGGGGCACTACCCAGTGGCTGCTACAATCCAGCCCCAAGGATGGTTTGCAAGAATGCCATTCTCTTGGTTTACTGCAAATGGAGAGTAGGACAAGTAAGTGCCAGGCATGCACACCTTAATAACCCCATCCTCTCCTGTCTCCCAGGACCTTCGAGGAAGAGAGGGTATATATATGGGGAAGCCTGACTGGAGCTGGGCACAGCTGTGATGAGCAGGGGAAGTGCTCTGGCATCCAGCAGCTATATCTGACATGCATTTGGAGGTGTTCAGGTGGGGAATTGGATACATACGTCTTTCCTTACAGCCCTTTGCCTTCTATGAGAATGGTGGGAGGGAGCATCATTCCCTCAGACCTGATCCAAGGAAGGGGTCTCTGACAGCACCTAATGCCTGACCACAAGCCTGCCACCAGCTTCACTGCTCCTCTTGGGACATGGCTAAAGGGTCCAGTGAAATTATGTCCTCTTGCTATGAGAAGGCAGCCTCTGGGAATCGGGGCCTTCAGGAAGGGCCTTTTGCAGGGGCAGAAATGTGTAGAGATGTGAAAGAACATCCCATCCACCTCCTCAATGTTGCCGGGGCTGTGAGGGCCAGGACCTTCCCACACCCCTAGAGAGCCCTCCAAGTGCCATGAAACAGAGCATCAGGGATTCTGGCCAAGCGAACATGGCCTGTGCCCACTTCCATAGGACTTAGATGTCATGTAGGGGTGGCCTGCAGAGGGGATTTCTCCCTGCTGTGCTTCAACTCACCCATAGCCTATTCTACAGGTGTGGCCCACACTGCCACGTCTGGCAGCAGGTAGGTTTGAGTTCAAATTTGGATTGAAATCCCAGCCACTGCAGAAATTTCTGTTGATCAATGCAGTTTTGTGATAAAACCTCTCACACCTGAAGAACCCCAGAGATGCTCCATGTACACTAATAGATGTGCCTGCTCCTCTTGGGCCCATCCTCCTCCTTCCCTGCTTCCCAGTGCATCCCGCCTCCCTGCAGAACCATCCCCATGAGACATCTCACCAGGCTGATGCATCACCTGGGGTGAGCTCATGAGGAAAGCATGTTAAAGAGAGGTGGGATAAGCAGTCTTTCCTCCTGCTCTTCCCCCCTCTGGGACCCTGAGCCCTTCTTCTGCTTCCTGGCCAGCATCCTGTAGCTCAGCAGAGCATCTGCCAGGTTCCAGCAGGGAGCAGTGCCCAAAGTAAGCAGCCATTTTTCCTCCAGACAGATGTTTGGATTAGTGAATGACCATTCTGGCAGCAGGCAGCTGTATTCTGCTTCTGGAGAGAGCAAGAAGCTTTTACTATCTTTTATTTTTTCCTTTGTCAAGAGACTTTTTACATCTGCTTAAACTTGGGGTCTTGGAAATCTCTGCGCTTCCACCCCTCAGTCTCACACACAGCCTTCTCCCATGGGGTGTCCCAGCTCCTTAGAAAGTCCTGAAAGAGCCAGATGTCCTGCTTAGTTTGCGTGGGCCAGGTTCACCTGCAAAGCATGGCCTCAGACTGGTGGTGGATTCAGGGCAGAAAGGGCAAGCTGGCTAGGGTTGCAGGAAGAGATCCCAAAATAAGCCAATGCGCTTCAGTCTCATTTCTGCAATGCGTACCCCCTGCCAAGGCAGAGGGGGTAGGTTTGTTCTCCGTCTGCCTTTGACTGGCAGAGGACAGACCTGTTTGGCCACACTGGCTGTGCTAAAGACTGCAACAGGACAGCACTGACATTAACACCTCACCATCATTAGCTGAGGAGCCAGGATGATCCCGGGGGTTGCTCTTTATGCTCCCTTAGTGATGATTTAGACAGGCTAGAGTGTTTTAATGGGGCTTCAATGCAAGCACAAATACAACTTGGTGTATTTATCCAGCGAGGACCAAGACTGGATGGGATCTGAACGTTGCCTATGGGATATTTCCCATTCCCCAGCAAGGATGCAACATGTAAAGCAGACATCTGCTTCACTCCTCAGCACAAACCATGACATTTCTTGCTCTGGGCTCTCCAGCTCTTCACAGGGACTTTCTGCATTGCTGTAATTGCTCCTCCACAGCCTGGTCCTACTGAGCAGCATCTTTTAGCTATGAAATCCACCCTGACGTTAGCTGCAGATGCAGTGCTGTGTGTACTGTCACAGGAGGTCTCGCTGCACTCCTGTTTGAAGGGATTGATCCTCAACAAGACTTTGGCCACTGTGTCGTAGAGGATGGTGGCTGTAGCCTCTGCAAAAGACCTTCTGCATGGTCAGTGCTGTTTATGGAACAGCACACTTGTTTTAGCTGTCTTTTAACCACCTCTGCAACAAAGCCACTAAACATTAAAAAGATTTAAAAGAACTTGACCAAAACCCACCAAAAGTAGAAAACAGCCACAATAGAAAATGTTTTGGTAGCAAATCTTCATTCCTATGTAAGTAGTTGATCTCACCAATTCCCCTGTAATTCCCCTCTTCTGTGTCTTGCAAAGTAATCCAAACGTGCCAGGCCAGGAAATGTATTGAAGAGCTATTTTGTTGAGGAAAAAGGGAATTAAATGCATCTGGGATGGGCCTAGAACTGTGGGATTTCTTTTCTATTGAATTTGTTTGCACCTCATTGATGCAGAAATGCAAATCTGGAATACTTTTATTATTGTATCCAAACTGAGTTGATTTCAGCAATTCTTTCTGGAAGGGGGCGGATTTGCAAAGAAAAATTCAGCAATTAAAACTCTTCAAAATTGGCTATATCTGCGTTTTCAAAGTATTTCCTCTAGGGTTTTTAGTGCCACTTCCTTCTAAAAAAGTTTTTTCTTAAAAAAATGGCAATCTGAAGTTTTATGATGAAGTGAGATATCTAATCTTGGTGATCTATGAAACTGCTTTGTTGGACCCACCCTGAAATCTGAATGGAAAGGGGGCTCATTTTGTGATTTCAGTGGGCTTGGGGGTGGTTTCGGAGAGGCCCTCACAGTGAAACACTATTGGCTTGCTTGGGTCTTAACCTATTTTTCCGTGGCACAGTTTCATGAGGGTGAGACAAATGATGAGCTGCGACTTCTGCTTTTCTGCTAGGTTCTGTCTTGTTTTTCCCCCGCATCCGCCCATGCAATCCCAAGGCTGTTTGTCCATGTCATCCATGTCCTTGCAGAAGATGCTGCTGCATGCACACCAGAAACAACTTTTGAGCTCTCTTGCTCCGGTAGTGGAAACCAGCCAGCCGCAGTAGATGGTGTGCATATGGTGCAGGGCTGCTTACCGTAAAGATGAGATTGCAAATGCTTACAGTGCTTGGCTTAGTCCAAGTACCTCCGCCCTAACCTCTGATGTGCTGCAACAAGAAGAGTAAGTGCATGAGCAGGTCCAATTTGACACTGCCCTGTTGGTTTTGCCCACCCTGGCACACAAAACATGCCAAGCATAGGGGCAAGGCAGGTCTCCAAACCCTGTGGTCAACAAAGACTTCTGTCTGCCTCTACTGGACCTTGGTCCCCTGGAGTTCCAAGTTAAGCTTGATGAGTTGCTCCTGTAGGGTATGTTCTCCAGCGCTCTTTGAAGGCAGGTGTGTGATAGGACATTTAGTCATATCATCTCTTATCCATCATGAAGATGCCACCCAAATGCCAGTGGAAGTGTTGCTGGAGCAGGGCATTGTGGTGGGATCTTCAGAAAACCTCCTGTTGGCCCATTGCTCCAGGAACATCTGTACCTGCATCCAGCTCTCACTAGCTGAAATGTCACCTCAAACTGCCCCTCTGAAGGTTACTGAAATTACCTGCTTTCA
Source organism: Coracopsis vasa (assembly GCA_026283785.1). NCBI lineage: Eukaryota > Metazoa > Chordata > Aves > Psittaciformes > Psittacidae > Coracopsis > Coracopsis vasa. The sequence goes on from JANHGB010042029.1 coordinate 9,049, forward strand.
TCCTGCAATATGGAGCACACAGCTTGTGTTAGAGGTACTATGCAAGCATCCAGTGCTCCTCTGACATGCAAGTCTGTTCCACACACATTCAGAGCTGGATTATACACTGAGCTCACTGTCCTGGTGCCTATTGCCTTCTTCACAAAGGCTTGCTTGAGTCTCCCAGGAAGACTTCTGCATAAAACACTTTTACTCAAAACTTAATGGCCATAAACTAAAACGCAGGAAGTCTCACCTCAACATACGGAAGAACATTTTTACATTGAGGGTGACAGAGCACTGGAACAGGAGGTTGTGGAGTCTCCCTCTCTGGAGATATTCAAAACCTGCCTGGACACGTTCCTGTGTAACCTGCTGTAGGCAGCCCTGCCTTGACAGGAGGGTTGGAGTAGATGATCTCCAGAGGTCCCTTCCAACCCTGATGATTCTGTGGTTCTGTATCTTATCAGCAAAGCTGGACTAATTTTTGCTAAAACATTTTAAGTGTATGGAAAAACTTTGTGTTGCCTTAAATCTTTTTTGTTCTGTTTTGTTTTTTTCTTTTTAACCCGGGTAAAGCTGAGGAAACAAGCTCCCCCACTCTCCGTTATTACATATAAACCAACAGTTTTAGATGTGAAAAACTCTAAGTTCGCAAAAGGAACTTTTCATGCTTTTCCGAGTTACTTTTTTTCCCTCAGTGCTCTTTTCCACTGGAAAAAAGAAACCAAAAAAGGCTGGGAGAACTACTATCAGCTTTCTCGTTTTTATTGTGAAGCTAATTTTAAAAGGCATTAATCAGAAGCAGAAACACTGTGGAACAGCTTACGTTCAGCTCAGCAACATGCGTTCAACTCACACACCTTTTCTTGGAAGAAAAAGATTACTTTAAAAGAAAAAAGAACGCTCCATCAGCTGCGGGCTGGGAGCTCGGCAGCAGCTCTCCACATCTGACAACATTTGTCTGCAGCACTATTTTGGGAGCTTGTAAACCAGCTGCAGTAAAGGACGGTCGCATTGGCTGCCAAAGGCTGCGGAGGCAACCTGAGAGTGTGACCAGCAGATTTCATAGGGACTGTGAATAGCCAGAGCTGTGCTAATGACTTATGTGGGTGGGTGGGAGCAAGTGGCCTCTGTGGGAGGTTTTTCTCTGGTTCCATTTCCCACCCATGCTGGGACTTGTCGTTTATGTTTCTGTGCCGCTCTGCACGGATGTGTCTTAGACACAAGTGTGTGGGGTGAAAGCTCAGCTTGTGTAAGCATGCAGAGAGGTGCTTCCAGCCTCAGCATGGTGCAGAAAGGGTTGCAGTGTCCTCATGGACACAGGAGCGCTGTGGGGACAGTGGTGAAGCACTGGAACGGGTTGCCCAAGGAAGTTATGAATGCTGCATTCTTGGCAGTGTTCAAGGCCAGGTTGGACAGGGCTTGGAGCAACCTGCTTTAGTGGAAGGTGTCCCTGCCCATGGCAGGGGTTGGAACTGGATGATATTAAGGTCGTTGCCAACCCAAACAGTTCTATGATTCTATGAGATACCTAGGTTAGGGCATGGTCCCCACTCCTCTCAAACCCTGTCAGAGGAGTTGGGATGGCCACAGACCCCTGGTGGGACTTGCTGAGGGACTTCCTCCATGTCGTTTCCCATTCTGCCCCACCAGGGCTGTCACTGGGAGCAACACAAAACCCCAAAATGTGCATCCACCATCATGCAGATGGTCCATCCGTCCTCTCATAAGATCATCCTCATGACATGACTGATGGTCAAAACATATTGCTGACTCATGCTATATGTCATGCCTTCTAACTCTGCCGAAAAGACAGCAATTGCCAAATCTGTATCTCCCTTGCCTTGACTTAAAATGATACCTTTCAGTTCCCTGGATGAAAAGGGAACTCCAAATACTCTCCCTATCCTGGCAAGTAACACCATTCAGAATCAGAAATCCTGGCACAAAGATATCTTCTACCAATTTGCAAGTGGAAGAACGGGAAAAGCTCACGTGCCATCGCATGATAACCAGGTTTCCTAAGCAAAGCAAACCCTGGTTGCAACCTGAAAGGGACACTGCCAAATTAAAATGACCTTGCTGCAGGAAATGCTGTGGCTGATTCAGTGGGGGAAACTTCCCCTCCGACTGTTAGTGCCCAGAGTGGTGCTAAGACCCGGGTATACATGGATGGGCCATCCGTAAACTCAGGTTAAAGAAAAGCTCAGAGAAGTTTGGATGCTGAAAACCTTTTAATTGGGGGTGGGGGGAATGTGTACTGGGTTATCCCGAAATATTTCACCAATTCCTTCCAGCTTGCTCATTTTGCCAGTGAAAATGAAAACAAGACAGAAGGGAGAAGATAATTTCAAAAAAATACACTTTAAAATATATATATAGAAACCTCATTTCGGAGTCCCAGTTTTTGAAATATTAGATAACGTGCTAGAAAGGAAAAAAGTTGGTTTTACAGGAATGTTTTTTGCCACAAGTCTGGTTTGCTGGAAGCTTTTTTGAACACATCTGTTGGAGTTTGACTGTCACAACACAGTGCCAGGCTGACGTGGGGGAACTGACTAACAGCATTAATCCCTGCACCTCCAGTCCTGGATTCTCCATGTTCATTGCAGACCTTCAGGTAATTTGGGAAGAATAGGAGCCAGCATGTCTTTGGTCAGTTACAAGTACTCAGGCTTCAGACGTGTAGCCCACACCTTTCAATGCCTTTGGTTCAAAGAAGGGTCTGGTGCAGACTTTGGTGCTGGATGGCGTAGATACCTCATATACTCATGGGAACAGCACTTAAGTAAGTGCTGGCTTCAACTGTTCCCTACTTTTTCAGGGGGCAGAGTAGGCTGGTTTGCCATGGTTTGGCTATCTATCTTGACTATCCAGACCCAGTATTATGTTAGAATTATTGACCAGAGCTGAAATTACATTTCTGGGCTGCAATTTAAATGATCCCTCAAGCATGAGTGTGGAAAGTGTGGACCAGAGGATCGTCCGTGGGAAGGGTTTGATTCATTTGTGCCTAGTGATCCTTGAAGTGTCCAGGAGGTCTGAGACACTCACATGGGGTTGGGAAACATAATCCATGATGTATGGGAGACCTACACCTTATGAGAACCCAGGGCACATCAAAAGGTGCTAGAGCATTGCATGTGGATGACTGAATCAAGCCCTAGGCCCACACTTTAGAGGCAGGATGGATGCAAGTTACACCATATTTGACTCCCTTAGCTTCTTGCAGTCCTCCGAAGTATTGCATAAAGTTCCATGCCTTCATAGACAAGCTGAGTCTGCATCTGTGCTGCTTAAGCATGAGGAACGGTGGGATGGTACTATGCAGATAGCTACCACATCTGCGTGCTGCTCTTGCTGTATGGGAAGGACCTGACGCAGGGAAAGCACTTGTTCCAGGGTCTGTGTGACCCTTCTGAAGAGCTGGTACACATGAACTGCACAGGGATATGCCCCGGGTTCTCCAGCACCACCTCTTTGACCCTCCAGCAGTGCCTGCATGTGGCATCACTCAGCTCTGGAGCAAGTCTGCTCAATGCCAGCTGGAGATCTCTGCATTGGAGAGGGGACATACCCAAAGCAGTCATTTGTTCCGGTTTCTTTCTGGTGACCTATAGCGTCTGTCTGAACCTCACCTGCAAAATGTGAAACACCAGAGTTGTGCAGTAACACAAACACAAGTTCCAAGGTAGTAGGAGGACTGTAGACAGGATGATTTTAGAATCTTCTCTCCACTGCCTGATTTCACCAAGTTCTCATCTTCTCCAACTTGCTCTTCATGAATGAGAATATTTGCCCCTTAGTGCCTGCCTCTTTCCCAAGAGCAGTTTCATTGAAAAGCAATTTCTGGTCTTCCTTCCAGGATGGGGTTGCTCGGGAGCAAAAATCAGTTGATGTCCAATGAGAAACATGCCTCTGGAAGCAACTCCAAAAGCAAGAGTAAACCTTCTGCGCCACCCAAGGTAAGCCTGCAGTTTTGTGTCCCTTTTGATCCTCCACAGGTTCACTTAATGTCTGGAGTGATGCAGGCAGTATTTGTGTGTGTCAGCAGGAACTTGAATACTTCTGTGCCCTAAAATTTGGTCACCAATTGGGAAATGTTGTCCAAAGGGCAGAAAACAGATCTTTATGCCTGGCTTCCTTCTAAGAGCTTCTTAATATGGGGTGAACTATCCAGCCGAGCCTTTCTCACTTTGAGTTTTTACTCTGTCAAAAAGGATGCCATTTTTTCTCTGGGGATATGCTGTTGCTGTGAGTTGTCTGCATGGGCTAGGGATGGTGGTGGTCTGAAAGAGTACGTCATGTTGAACCTGGCACGACTATTTGTGTGGACTGTGGAGTGCAGGGCAGGACACAGTGAGAGAAGGTGCAGTGTGTTCTGCATCCCTTGGTCACAAGTCCATCAAGTTGAGTCCCATATCTTTTAGACAGGGATGCTGCCCTCAGCACCCTGCAGCTCAAGCTGATGTTGCTGACTTGCAAACAGCACAAAGATGGGTCAGATTCAGGCTAAGATTCAAAGCTGCAAACCGCAATGGAAACTTTACCATCGGGGGGACAACAGGTTCTCTAAAGAGGTTCTACAGCTAATCTGTGTTGGGGTGGGCTGAGAATCAGGAATGCTGAGGATCTGCTGCTCCCTTTGAATTCATGTGGCCTCTGCTTGCATGGACACAGATCAGGAAGATACTGGGACAGTATTTAGGAGATTTCAAATGACAAACTCTTTGTTTAAACCTTGGAAATCATTTTATCTATGTCTGTTGCTGTACAGAAGACATTAAGTTGTTCTTAATTGCCCTTGTCAGCACTGCATCCAGCAGCCAGCATAAAAGGTGCAAGTGTCATGTGAAAACGTTCTTGGGTCTTGAGCTCTGAGAGGGGGAGGATTTGCCTATGATTTCTTTTGATGGCAGGTGGAGATGTTTTTCAGTCCTTTAGTTTAGTTCCCAAGTTCTCCCATGGTTATGAAGTCCAGTTTTCATGACAGCAGATGTCGGATTGACAAGAAGATGTCCTTTTCCTTCATTTCCTTCTCTCCAGCTCACTGGAGAGAGGAGCTGCTCTCAGTGTAAATACAGTATCATCAATCACCTTTTGACACTCATTTTATTTTGCCACAGGCACTAAGCTCTCACATGTCAGGGGAAGTCCACGTTTCTTTCAGTTAAATTAGAAAGGGCAGTGGGTGAGCACTCTCCCACCTCATACTGCTGCTAAATAGGAGTCCAGCAGTGGTGTGGACAGGAAATACTTGATGCTTCTAATTCAGCATCTGTAGTTCACTCCTTTTTCACGTGTATAAAAATACTGTTAGTGGTCGAACGCCCACTCTGCTCACTAGGTCCTCATCACAGGACTGGTGTTTGAAGTTGAGTAGAGAGGCAAACAGAGCCCACCGAGCCATTTCCACAATATTAAACTCTTAGCCCACAAAACAAGGTGTTTGCATCCCAATTGTTGATTAGGAGTGGTCTATGGTCAACTGGCCACTCTCAGGGGCTGGGCCAAGCCAGACTAAGGATCATGTCAACATTTTAAGGGTGTGCCTAGATGAGTTGCAGTACCTTGCTGCTGTTTAATTTCCCGATATGGTCACTGCCTCCAGTTTTTGAACATATCCCTGAGCAAAGGATATTCCACAATCCCTGGGACAATTATGGCAAAGAATATCCCTGGTTTTCTGCTTCAAGTAATATTACAATTGTCATTTCTCAACAAGATCATTCATGTCTCATCCCCCATTGATCTGAAATCTGGCATGAGGGAATAAAAAGAGTTAGATAGACCATGGTCCAAATGAGTGGATAGCAGATTTATTCCTTTATTTAGAGGGAAGCCAAGAGTTATTCAAGCTGACAGTTAAGACATCTAAGAACATGTCAAGGCAAAATATGCTAAAGCCATCACGATACATACACAGCCAGGAGCAGGAGCTGTTGATTGACTACACAGGGCTCTGGTTCAGACTCCTGCTCATCTGTGAAGCTGAGAGCAGGTCTTCCTGCAAACACAGCAAAGTAATAAATGTCTTCTTTTTCTCTTTCTATTTCTACCTAAGGGCAGACAATTTATCAGCATCCCCCATCTAAACCAAGCCTCTGTACAAGGTAAGACTCAGCTCTGTTACTGTTTTCTTTGCCTTCCCGTGGGGGTTTGCAAGGTGGTGGTCCCCCAGCAGCAGGTCTTGAGAACAAGCTGTCATGTCTCAGGCGTGTGGTTTCTGTATCTTTAGCATTGCCAGGCAGGGAGTTTATCAGTGTGCCTTGGAAGATTCAGTTTACATCACTGACTGTTTGTAGCTGCCAGTTTCCCCTGCTCATCAAAGAAATTAAGAGGGAAAAGCACTCCTTCACCGATTGAGCAAAGTGAGATCTGAGACATCAACTGCATGAGATTTCTCTGTCTGCTGCCCTGTCTGCAGCCTGACAACTTCTGGATGCTGTATCCAGCCAGCTGAAAATTTCAGAGGAAATAGCAGGCAACAGAAAACCCAGACAGACTACAAAGAGAAAAAGAAGAAAGGAAAGAATATAAAATAAGGATGCGCAGAGCCCCTGCTTGGAGACTGTTTATTGGCTTCACCTACCTCTGCAATTATCTGCAGGTCACAGATGGTGCTTGGTAGATGATTGCCTTTTAGCAGGAAACCCTCTGCTACCTCTGCCCAGCCTCCGACAACAACTTGTATACATTTCTGTTTAAAGACATTTTGCAGATTAAGGGCAGAGAGAGAGAATTAGAAGAAGGCAAAAAATAGAGGAAGCTTGGAAGAAAGGAGTTAGCAACACGTGGAAGTTCCTTACACGGCGAAAGCATAGTTTTGGGGAGACAGGGCATGAGTAAAGGATGATGATGGAGGGTCACTGCCATGGGGCAGATACGGGGACTCCTGCAAAATCAAAGTGCTCTTCAGAGCTGACATTTTTTATGGGACCAAATTTCTGGGAGGTGTAGCTCCTCAACCATGTGAATCAGGGTGCGTTTCCATGGGAGTTCCATCTTTTTCAGTAATCATGCTTTCTTTTGCAATGTTGTTTTCATGACACAATGACGCATTCCTAAGTGGCCGTGCTCCCCTGCTTCACAATTGAGCAGGCACTGCCAGTTTTTCACAGGGTTTTTATTAACCTCCTCACTTTGGTGGGAAGCACAATAGAAGGTGGCTTTTACTTCTGCTTCACGCCAGAAGGCAGAAGTGGAAAGATGCTATAAAGTGCATAAAGCACCATGTTACCCATTTTCAGCTCTCAAAAATACTTTGGTTTGTAAGGTTCAGTTCCAGTTTTGGAGGAATATTCACACTGACAGGCTGGGGCACTTCTTATTTTTCTCTACCAGTGCCCGAGCTTACAGACATGATGCTTGCTATATCTGATTCTGTCCTCTGTGGCAAAACGGGCTGATAGGAACCATGCCAGATATTTGAGATATTTGACATATTCTCAAGAAAGGAGGAAATCCAATTGAGTTGATAGAGAAAGCACAAAATCCAGACAATTCAATCATACAAAGAAGTCAAAAAGCTGAATTAAATTTTGTGGGAGCAGTTCAAATTCAATCAGGCAAAATTATTGACTATGGAAGTGTGGCATGGAATCTAAAATCAAACCCTTCTTTTTCCCTTGTTTTCTTTTGTTGTCAGGTGGTGGTGGGTTGCTTTTTTTTTTTCTCTGAATTCTTGGCATTTTGATTTTTTTTGTCTGATCTCGATGTCATGCAACTTCTTTCACAGATTGAAGTTTTCACACCACTGTCTCAGAAATCATTTATTTATTTTATATTAGCCTAACAAAAGCCTAATTCTTCCTGACGTTATTTATCTTAATAGAAATAACACAAAGGCAGGCAAGGAGTGCCAAGCTCTGGACTCAACTGCAGTGTTGGCAACATTGCCAATCCACTTTCCACTTGGGGTGGGTTCTTCCATCCTGTGAGTCTCTCATTCATTTTAACATGGTTCCCTAAGCACTTGTGATGCGTTTACAGTCAGTTCTATATCTGTATAGAGTCAAAACTTCTGTTTAATCCTGCACCTCTAAGGCTCCCAGTACAGCAGAGTCCGGGCCCAGGATGGTGGTCCCCAAACCCAACAGGTCCAGCGCTACAGCTGCTGCTGTTCGCTTGCATTGGGTAGATAAGACGTAGCAGATAGGTAGAATAACCCCTGCCTTTACCCTGCAGCTGCTCACAGCTGGATTTCAGTACTACTGACAGAGAGAGTTGGTTGGTCTGGGAGCTTGTCCTCAGGCATTACAATAAGCTGGGACTGCAAAAAGAATTGGTCTCTTTGCAAGGTCTTTTCTCCTCATTGAGGAACTGCAACCTCTTTCTTTGATTTTGGCTAACCATGATACGAATAGGACTGATTTTCAGGGGTGGGAGCTTAGCATGCTCTTGAAATCGAAGTCTTTTGAGGCATCTCAAGGTTATCATTGAAGCCCTTAGTCGGTTCTATTGCTGTTCTTTGAATATGGATTTCAGTTTGAAAGAAACATTGGCAGAAATGTAGCTTTGAGCTTAATTGGGAAAAGGAGGGATTGTTTCTACTGAAACGGCTGACTTATCAATGAGAAATTAAAAGTTCATAAAAAGTGGGCACTTCCAATCAAAAGCAAGAGGGGAAAGAAAATGAGAGGGAATTGCCCAAAATGTTCAGATTTTCTAATAGAAATGTTATGAGTTTAGGTCTGATACAATCAGCTGTTGGCATAATCTACCCCAGGGAAGTGGTGAACTCCCTAGCAATGGCCACTGTTAAGATTCAGCTGGGCAGGGTGCTGGGACATCTAGTCTAGGTCATGCTTTGCCTAGAAAGGTTGGACAAGATGATCCTTGAAGTTCCCTCCAACTTGGAATTCTGGGATTCAATGGTTTTATAA
>JANHGB010042029.1:34622-47970 GCA_026283785.1 Coracopsis vasa
ATATAAATCTACTTTTTGTCAGTTTAAATCTATTACCCCTTGTCATATAATGTGAGCAAATACATTCCTAACCATGAGCCAGAATGCTTGAGACACCACTTTCTCTTGAAAAGTCCCACATGTGAAAAAAAGAAACGGAAGAAAAAAACAGAGTGAAAAGAATGTGAAAGTGAACTGTGTTTTTATCCCTTTTTTCCTCTGGTTATTTGAGTTCAGAGGAAATTACAACCAATCTTCTTAAACATTTAGGTGCTCAGCTCTCAGGTCAGAGGGATGAGGGGTTTTGTCTCGGATCTTTGATAAATTGGTGCAAGAAGACTTTTCTACTTTATTAGTTTGAGGAATTTTTATTTGTAGCGCCCAAGTCAGATCCTTGATTTGTCTGAAGTATCATTTCTCTAGTTTTCAAATGACACCAGTCTTACTTAGATGAACTACTCCGAGTCTTCACTGAGACCTTAAGTCAGAAGAGTCGCAGGATAACTGGGCATATTTGTCAGTACACAGCTATTCCCTGCATCAGGCTTTCAATTTTGGGCCAGTGCTATAGAAACAGAGGTTCCTGTGGCAGTCATCAGTAGTGAAAAAGACTGAATTTTCAAGTGACAGCTCTATAGTCTTTCTTCTTTAGTTCATGGGCAGTAGAAAGGAAGAAGCTGGTGAACCTATTCCTATTTTACGGCTCATGAGGCTGAATTTGTGTGCCAAAATCTGTGGTTTTCATTATCAGGAAATTTTCCTCTAGATAATATTCATTCTCCCAGAATTACTTATTAAAGAAAAAAGAAAAAAATCCCACAATCTACTGATTGTTCAGCAGAGAAATATTATCCAAGAGTTCCTCTACACTGGACATTTTCATTGCGTTCCTCTCCTCCGCTTTGGTGCTTTGACTCTGTGAGTTGCACTTTGGTAAGAAGGACCTTTGGTTGTAAGTCCCTCCAGGATCTCACATGAAATGAGCATGATAGGTGTCAGCTCCCTCCTTTCTGGACCAATTGTCAGGGTCACAGAAAACTCTCAGTACAGTTGGCAATCTCCTGTTAGAGATCTCAGCTGGGAGGCCATGTGAACCACTGGCCAAAGCTGCAATAAAGAAAAGAATTTGAGTCTGTTTCAAGGTTCGAAGGAGAAGGAAAACAAGAAAATCTTTGCTAATTACCAACATTTCTGCTGACTCATCATCCAAGCAACTGGAAATTTCTCCTTGTCTGGGAGAGATGTGTCCAAACACAAAGCCTGGGCCTGCCTGCACTTTTGTGTTGTAAGAAAGTTTGTAACCAGACCCCCCCTCTACAGGTGGCCATAAGCCAGTATTCACAAAGCAGAATGAAACCTCTCTTTGATTGTTTGATACAGCCCAGGAACTAGAGCAAAGCTGTACACAGCCATGGTTTTGGATGAGAATACCAGGGGCCAAAGAGTATGCCCCAGACTGGGCAATAATGCCATGGAACAGCAAAAAACATTCATAGTTATGCACATTCAGGGAAAATCCAAGGGTTTGTTTCAGCCAGGGACTCACTGTTCTGTTCTTCAAAGCAGAATCAGGGTCTCCAAACAAGACCTTCCCAAATTCTAGCATGAATGTTTTGGATTCAGCAGAACTGTGCTCAGACTTTGAGCTCCAGGAGATTTCCATGTCAGCAGTTTTGCTAATTCAGCCCTTTTTCTACACTTCCCTCGGAGACCTATCCAATAAGCACTCCATCTGCTCTAAGATCCTGGGCTGCTGGCGTTGGCCACGTAATCAATTTAACATCCCCAAGCTTGGCTGACTTTGATAAAGAGGATTTAGGGGGTTAATTTGAGCCCTCATATTTCTGAGGGGACGCTATACTTAGGAAACTTTCTGCATTGCACTTCAGCATGGATTAGTTGTTCTGCTTCCCATAAAACCTTATGTCTGCCAGCTTGCCTAGGATTAGAACTAAAATGGAGTGTGTAGATCCCATTGCCACAAATAGAGCTTCTGCACTAGGGCTGCTTTGCTTGGGATATGAGCCAAAGTTATAAATATTGAGGGCCTGATTTTTCAGCCCATCACAGTTGCACTATATATATATGTATGTATGTACGTACGTATATATACACACATAGATATGAGCTTATGCATGTGATACTTCACACCCGTGTTCACCCTGAATGCACACAAGAAAACTTTTCATGTTGTCCTTGAAAGCTTCATATGCCAGGACAGAGCCATGTTACTATTAGCAATGTTTTGGAACACAAATTAAATTAGAATTTTTATCCTTAGTGAGCCAGACTTGATGTTTTTAACTCTAAAGGGACATACCTCCCTGTGGTATGGATTTCTGTGACATTCACAAAGAAAGATCACATGGAGACCTGCTTGAAAAGGAAGGCTTTTCCATTTTACAGTTTCAAATGATACCTCTAGCACTGCATAACAGTGCTATCTGCTTTCTCTGAGGGGAAGGTCTTCCTCAGGAATACAGAAGGAAAATGTCAGAGTCAGACTAGTCAGCTTGTTATTCAAAGTCTGTTGTCTCTTCCTCTGGCTTGTTTGTAGACCTTGATTAAATCTTGAAAGGGGCACAGCTGTTCCTGGTACTAACTGCCAACCTCCTCTTTAAATGAGCAACATTGATTCTCTGTGCTGGTTATGTTATGGCTCATGAAACATGGTGAATGGGCTGCTTGCCAGTGGAGGTCTACAGACATGAAAGTTGGTGGTGCAAACACTCTGCAGCATGTCTTGAAGGGGACAGTAAGTGAGGGAGAAGAGCCATCAGGGTCTTGAGGTGCTGCTGGTCATGGGCCAACTGTGATCTGGTTACCTTTGCTGGAGAGGGTGGACCAGTGGAGAGAAGTTCAAAACCTCCATTTCTGGCACTTGCCATGTCCAGTGACTACTCTGAATGGGTGTAGGGGCTGCAGAGACATGCGGGTACTACTGAGAAACAGAATTACTCCCCACCTGTCTGAATTCCCACTGTCCTGAACAGGACTGTGAAAGCCATCTCTACTCTCCTGCTCCTGCAGTCCTGGGAGGAAGGAAGTGGAGACAACATATGTGAAAAAGCCCCAGAGCAGAAACCTCAACAGCTGCTGTAATCATAGGCAGAAGCAGAGAACCCTCTCCTTTTCCACTCAACCTCACCATCTTTTGCAGACTATGGTAGTCCAAAAGCCCTGCTATTGCAAAATCCCAGACACAGGTGGAAGGGCATGAAGATAGACTGTTTTTTTCTTTTATAAATCCACAGTGGTAACATCTAAAAAGCCCATCCCAAGCTCAGAAGGCCCCTGTAGAGGGTAGCATGTAGATAGGTTGAAGCAAAACCAACTATGCCTGACACTAAATGTTTCTGGATTTGAGAGGCTGTTCCATGCATCTGTATTAAATCTGCCCACTTCTTGCTGTGTGGGTCATCTCTGTGCCAAGTTTTCCTTGTAAATCAGGAGCAAAAAATATACTCCAGGCTTGGTGCCATGCAGTGAAAACACATGTCTTGTCTGTACATAATTGTACAGAAACTGGAGCCTTTTATTTTCCGTGAGAACAGGCCCCTGACAATCAAATCCTGTCTTCCTGAGACACTTATCTGGCATCTCGTCACATAGTTTCTGAGGATTTCATGCTTGACTTTACCTTCCCCAAACTCCTGCAAGGTTGGGAGGTGCTGCTGGTTTTTTGCACTGAAGGATTCTTCCCAATATATACACTTTTTTGTTAATTTCTTCCCAAAAAAATTATTAATTTCAAATAACATCAATCATGTTGAATTTCTTCAGTAAAAGAAATAAATTGGTCTGTCATTTCAAAAATTTTACCTGTTTTTGTTTTTAAATGTTACACAGATGTATCTATATTTAACTTTTCTTAAGTAGAGATAATACTTCTCCCCACCTTTTTCCAAACCATGAAAATTAAACAAAAAGGCTTATTTTGGACTGGATAGAGTATTTATATTTGACCTCCCAATAAAACAAACTGCTTTTTGTTTTTGATGCTTTACTGGAAACATTTCAAATGAATCCCAGTCTACATATTTGTAATGTAAATTTTAAAGCTTGGCTTATAAATCAAAACATTACCTTTATCCCATTATCACCTATTATATCAACGAAGCTTGTGGCATAGGTTATTTAAATTCCTTACCTAAGGTCATACAGGGCACTGGTGACAGAGAGCTGCACCGAGATCTCCCAATCCTAGGGTACTGCAGGAAAGTGCATGAACTGGGTCTCACCCTTCTCTTCAAAGCCTCTCCAATTATCTCCTCACTCTGCAAACCAAGTGAAATTCTTTTCAGAGCTCACCCAATGAACTGGACTGTAAGAACTGGTGCCAAGGATTTTTCATGTTTTGAGATATTCTTTCTTTTTTTTTTTTTTTTTTTTTTTCTGGGAAATTCTCTCTCACAGAGTTAGGACACACTTTCGCTCTCTCCTCCCTTCCCTGCATATTTTCTGTTTCTGCTTTTTTTCACTGTAAATCTGGAAGATTTCTGATTTGAAAAGCATATTTTCTCTTCTGTTAGGAATGGGTAGTGTCTGGCAAGCTTGGCCTTGCCATCTGCCCTGTCAGTGAAAGTTCTTGCATTTCCAACTTACCCACAGAGATGACCTACCACCCTCTCCTTCCTTTAGCATGAGATTTGAGGGCTGTTACTGCACATAAAGCAGACAGGCCTGGCTTTGTCAGGACCAGATCCACAGAGGTGAAACCCACGGGAGCTTAAGTGCTCTCCATGTGCCTAAATACCCTGCTGTGGCTGGACCCAGCACAGCTGCTGACAGCAGGACACCCTGCCTCCACACTGTAGGTACCCTGTTCAGCGTCCTAAGCAACCCCCTGCTGAATTTTCCCACCCTGCAGAGGGAAATTAAATTCTTTGTCAGAGCTGGGAAATCCCCAGAATGGCCTTAAACCACGCTCTTCAAAACGCAGTTGACACTCTGCAGTGTGCTCTGTTCATGCCCGCGCGTGCACACGCACACAGCAGCCTGCTGCTCAGTCCTCCCTGGGAGTAGCCGTGAGAGTTTATTTTACAGTAACTCTCATATGGTGGTTAAAAAATGGCTCTCACAGCCCCCCTCAGCCTTCGGATCTTCTTTCTGGGCTAATGCCAGCACCCTTCGAAAGCAGCAAGAGATATGTATTTCCTTGGTCAAAACCTCTCCCTCTCTGTCCTCTTCCCTGTTTACTCACTGCTGCTTGGGGTTGGACACACTAAGTAGGCTGTGAGGGCCAGACAGGTAACTCACTTCTTGTCCCAAATATTTAAGGGTAGATTTTTGAGTTTTTACCAGAAAGCAATGGTTCCCAAGTGATCTGCCCTCTTGACATGATGGGCCACTCTGCCTGGTACTCCAGGGGTCTGGGTGACAAAGAGGCTTGAGATAATTCATAGATGACTTGCCTGGTTCCTTGGCAGTGTGGAGCTGGGTTTGCGAGGTTGATGCCGGTTCCCTCAGATGGGTTCCCTGCTTGCTTCCTGTTCTCAAGAATGTTTGAGACCTGTCAGTGGTGTCCTCTGTCAAACACTGGGCATAACCATGGCATGGGGCTGGCTTGCAAGCCCTCCTATCTCCCTCCCCATCCCTCTCGTGGTGGGACGTCATGGAGGCTATGCCATTGAAGAGAGCTGAGGGGACACAGGTAGGGGTTGCACTGCACCAGTGACCATAGCCCCTCCTCAGTGTCCCAAGAAGGCACAAGCACAAGTGGTGGGTGCTGACCGCAGTCAGTGCTGTTAGCCTGCTCATTCTGTGAGCTTCCAGCTGGTACAAGGGAGATGTCCAAGGAGCACTAAATCACTTGGCTGGGCTAAGAAGCAGGTGGGATGCACGTGGCCTCTCGAGCCACATAACAGTGCTTTGAAGTTTCTGCATGAATTCAGGAACCTGGACTCTGTGTGCCACTGGTTCTGAGTGGTAAAAATGTTTCAGATGCTCTGATAGGTCCAATAAGAAGCTCAAGCTCCACAAAATGCCATTGCCTGTAAATTCTGGCCTTTGCTAATTTGGTACAGACTTTCCCTGCAAAAGCCACTTTGCTGACCTCCTCTGGTTTTCCTCTGGTTCTGTGCCCTGAAAAAAGGATTTGTGGAGAGAGGCAGTTGTGTAAATGGAATCTGAGAAGGGGCAGTAGAGCAGGGAGAGGGAAGGTGTTTTAGCAAAGACATGGTGTGAAGCTCTCTGTGGTGAAAGGCAGGCTGGGAAGTGATGCCTTATGCATCCTTGAGATGGATGAAAGTGCTTTCCCAGCTGTGCTCACCTGGATGTTGCCTGAAGATCCAGTTGAGGCGAGAGCCAAAGTTTAATGAGAGGAGCATGCAGGCTGACAGCTGGGTCAGGAACCGTTCCCATGGTCACACAGAGTTTACAGGACAAAGCAGGAGACACACATTTTCTGCGAATGCCTGAGAACAGAAAACAAATTGAACCGGGAAGACAGCAGGGAGAAAGAAATGGCAGCCAGGAACGAGGTTCTGCTTCTGGTTGAGGTACCACAAGAGAAAGGTGGTGAACCAGGGCTCGTGTTGGTGTGAACAGGTAGGACTATGCTCCCCTCCCCGGCCTGGAGCTGGAGAGAAAGGATGTGATGGTGCCTACGAGGTTAATGTTGGGGGTATTTAAGCTTCAGAACCCTCTGCGGGGGCAGGTGGAAGCACTCGGCACCCTTCCCAAGCCTGAAGGAAGGCTTTTCCATAATTCACCAAGTGCTGGCTTGAAATTCCCCTGTTCTTGTGATGAAGATATAAGAGCTCAGAGCAGAGGGCAGTGCATTGTCCAAGGGCATGCAGCAAGCAGACCTCCAATGAAAATTGCCCATTTTTCTGAAAGAAAAATAAAAAAGGGAAAAAATTGGGCAATTTTCCCCACCAAAAGCCACATTTTAATGGGCAGGTTTTGCTCTCCAGCCCTGCGCCTACTCCTTCCTAGTACACATCACTGAAGATGCTTGCGCTGATCTGTCCTGGTTTGTCCTTTTCCCTCTGGAAACCTGTTCACCTGTGGCTGCAGAGAACTTCTAGTCCTGTCCTCCATGGGGATTTCTCCTATGTCCACACTAAATTTTCAAGGATTCACTTGCCCTCTGGCCCAAAGGTTTGGACACCTGCCTGCCGTACTGAGGTGCTGCCTGGGATTTCCCCAGCTTAGCCTGCAGAAGTCAGATGCCCAGACTGCCCACAGGGGAGGAGTGCCTCAGTTCCTCAGGTTCCCTTCAAATCCTCTGGGAAGAAGCCAGAGGCTGCAGGACCAGGTGTCCTGCTGGCTCCAGCACTCCCAAATCCAACCCTCTGTTGCCTGAGGGGATGCAGAAGCCGTTGCTGCTGCTGGCAACCAGCTGAGAGCTGCTGATGTCCCCAGCCTGTCTGCAGATGTGCCTTCCTCACACTCCCGAACCTTTCCAGACTGGTTGAGTTTGTCGGGTTTTGGTGTGGTTTATACAGATTCTTTGGGAAAGTTTCTCACACCAACTTGCCCCTAAGTTCCCATACAAAGGAAGAAAAAAGAAAATCCTGGCATTGCACTTACCAGAAACTTTGAGTTAAAGTAAAAGCCAGTAGCTGCTGCTTCTTTTTTATTTTTTTTTTTAAGTGGCTGTTTTAATTTTAAAAAGATAAATAAATTCAAAGGCACCAGTCCAGGCACTGGTTTTAATTTCTGGGAGGAGAAAAAAGCATCTGAAATTACTAGCAGTTTTCTCTTTTTCCTGAGACTTGAAACTTAAAGTGACCAAAAATAAGTACATTTTTTAACAACGAGCAGAACATTGTTACAGCATCCAGGCATTCAGAACAGGGACCTTACTGGACAATCCTCAATTCAGACCCCTGCTTATAGCTGTGAATTTGGTGCTAAGAAATATCTAATAAGTAGCTTACACCTTCACCGCCCCACCACCCCCCTTTTGTTTTCTGTGTGGGTTTCAGGGTGAAACTAGGTAGAAATGACTTCTGGACAAACAGACGGAAATCCATCCTGGAGTCAATCTTCAGGCTTTGAGGGAGAAGAAACTCATGAAGAAACTCTTTGGGTCCATCTCTAAAATTAAATGGTAGAAACTGCTGACGCATATGGGAGACTTCACACCCAAAAGCTTTGGGCTAGAATGTTTTCTTTTTCTGTTTAATTGTTATTTTTCTATGTCACCATTTTTAAGTGGCGTGCAGTTGATACGTGTCTCCCAGTGAGTGAGTGCAGACTGAGGTTTTATATAGATCTGTCCATAAAGTCATGGAACTGACTCTTGAAATTTCTTGCCAAAGAGGAGGAAAGTTCAGAGGAGGGTAGGAGGAGCTGATGGAGGAAAGGGCAGAGGATGCTACAGCCTTCCTGACCCCTTTGCTGAGACTTTGTGCTGCAAGCCTGATTTTTTGAAAATTGACTGGATAGTTGATCTTATGGAGGTGGTATGAGGACTACTCCTGATGGGGATGTAGCAAATGAAGGTTTTCAATGGTCTTGCTGGATACAGCCTCAGAATGAAAGCTTCAGTCAGTTTTGCATTGTCTCATATGAGTTTGCTCAGTTTGGGTGAGAGAGGGTTGACTCTTGGGCATGTACAGTCAAATGTCTGTCCTTGTGCTCCAAGCACAGCCGCTGAACTTGCTGTGCCATCTCTAATGAGGAGTAAGTATCTAACTGCTCTTTAAATCAGGACTCTCAGGCCTGTTACTTCCGAATGAGGTATTCTCTAGAATTTCCCAGCAGTGAACAAAGGAGAGGTATTTCTGGTCTTTGCAGCTCTTGTCACCTGCAGCTCCTGGGTTTCACCCTCTGTTGTCTCTCTGAGGAGGGGGCCCACTGAGGAACATGACCTTTCACCCAAGTCTGGCCCCAAAGCAGGATGTATCCAACTCCCAGAGTCAAATTTCAGTCCATTTCGCAGGAAAGCTTGTTCAATTGCAATACAGTGTACATTTGACTAGCCAGTTTGAGCTCCATGGAAGTAAAAGCAAGGTAGAAATACCAGTAATTGTGGTTTTGCCAGAGATGCTTTGTGGTACCAAGACTCTAAATCTGCACCTGACCAGACGGCTTTGATAAGGAGACATCTTTCCAGTAGTTGCAGTGTTACAACAGCTTCCAGAGGTGTTTTTCCCTGAGCTTTGCAAGGCATGTTTATCTCACAAGAGGAGTTTTAACACACTCGTAGTGCACTTGGGCAGGACCCCCTCTTGCCTTTCTTTTTTTTTTTTTGCTAAATCATTTTGTAGGGTTGGGGAGGGGGTGTAGTAGGTGAGACTCAACTAACTCAGAACAAGATCTCATCTGCTCTGGTAATACAGCTTCCAGTTTATTGAGGACTGAAGCACCCTTTAAAATCTTCTGTATTAAAGAAAGAGAGCAATAAAACTTCTGGGGAAATCCTGTGAAAAACAGGTCTTTGCTGAGACTCTAATTTGGGTAAAAGGGCTGCAGGTACAATTTGGTGAGCTGAAGGCAGTTTTCTTCTTTAGAGCTGCCTGGCTGATTACACCTGCAAGGAGGCAGGGAGTGTTTGCTGCTGCCACCAGCAATGCAGCTGAAGCTCTGTGGAAGCAGTACACCCTGCCAATTGCCCACCACTGAAAGGGTCTAGTCCCAGCCAGGAGGTGACATTCTCTGGCTGCCTTAGGTGGGCAGCATCTGGGGCTGCAACATGTGAAGTGTGCTCTGAGGACTGGGAAAGGTGCAGGCATGCATGCCGCTGGCCTCTGATGGAGTTCAGGAGGCAGGCAGGGATATACAGAGCTGAGCTACCCTTCTCCAGGGCCTTCTCCTGTACTCCTGCTGCTGCTTGCTTGCAGACTTCTTCACAAGACAGAGGAGGTGTAGGTAGATCTGGAACTAAACCCATCTCCCTGTCCTGAAAAGAAAGGGAAGCTTTGCTTGCATGTTACCAAAGTAACCAAGAAAGCAACCTCCTGACACTGCCGTGTGAGTCCTCAGCTCAGTTTTATAGCTTTTTAGCAAGGTTCTTCCTACCAAATTATATTACCAGAACCCTTGAGCAGAGCCACTCTAATGAGGAAAACTCCTGCTTTCTGCAACTGCTAATGTAATAACTGGCAATTTTATGGCTAAATCAGAAGACAAAAAAACAAGAGGAGAGGTAAGGAGAAGAGGAAAATCTCTCTATTTTAAAATGCAGCCAAAGAAATCTGCAGGATTCTGCTGCTGCCAATTATTTTAACAGCTCCAACCTGTTTCCCAAGCAGAAGGAAAAAAATAAAAATACCCCCTCCAGCCCCTCCTTCTCTGTCCTTTGGGAAGAGAGGGGTTTGGATTAGCTCTTCAGAATGAAAACAAACACATCGGGGCTTTTATAGAGCCAAGCTGTTCCTGCATCCTGAGAGCAAGCGAGAAAAGATCTAACAGGTGCGGCATGATTTTATATGGCAGCGTCGCAAGAGGCGCTGGTTCTCACTTGTAAAAGGAGGCTTTCTTCCCCCTTCAGCTGGTGCCCTCCTCTGTTCCCGGAGCCAATGGCTTTAGTTTAACAACCTGTGGTGGTTATTTAAGCTCCAAGCAGTGCCAGAAGGCTAACCTTGTGTCTGACACATTCCTTCCCCTCTGCCAAAGTTGGGTCCCAGGGTGAGGGACTCTCTCGATGGCTAGCGGCACCCCTGCTCCACTCCTGGGGTACTTGGTACAGCTATGGTCAGGGCCAGAAAACTGTTTTTCCCAAACAACCCAACTCTGCCAACCCCCCAAGTTCATGTCCATGTGAAAGAATCCTACAAAATGGGCTGCTGAGTGCCATCCAGTCCTTCTCAAAGTCCCAGGAGCAAGTTGCATTTCATGCCATTACACAGCGAGAGACATGCATCCTACAGTAACATGCAGTTCTGAAACTCCCATGAGCCCTTGGCAACCTTAGGACAACAAGTCATCTTCCACATTAGATGCGTAAGACTGTGGATAGAGAGGGGGGCAACCAATAGCAAAGTGGAAAAGTTTTCAAAACCCAGTGACATATGAACGTAAGCACTGATGACATTTCCAGGGAGTCCCCAGATGAACCCCACAAACCTTGGCCCTGCCTTGCAATTTGCTAAGCAAGGAGCTACAGAGGCCTCCACATCCTCTGGAGGAGACATGTAGTGTGTAATCGCATCCCTGTGACACATGGTTACCAGGCAGAGGTGACGCAGTGAGGATGGAGTAGGTCGAATCACAACTATTTTAGAGGGTCTGCTGGGAGAAATGCTTGAACTGAGCCACATTTGGGGTTGGCCTTTTATTGTCTTGTTGCTCTTCCCATAAAAATAACATCCAAATTAGCCCCAGCTGTTAGCAGGTTTCATCATTAAAATTTTTTTGGTATCAGAGAGGAAGGAAGTAAGCCACTTAAAGAACAATATTGCATGTTTTATTTTTTCTCCCTCTCTTTCACACCCCCCCACCTACACCATGATGTCTAGACCTCAGTTTTTTCCACTGAGGCTAGTGAACTACTCTTAGATAAGACAGCAGACACCATCCCACAAACTTTTTTATTCCTTTTAGGAGCCATTCCCTTCCCCCTCGACACGCATTCTCATGCACACAAGCAAAGGAACAAATGCACTGAGGGAAAACTGAAGCTATAAACAAACCTTCAAAGTTTTAACTGCATTTTTACTTGTCTGGAAATGTGGCAATACCACGCAAGGCTGGCTGTTGTTGTACAGATGCACTGAGCAGACTAATAGAGTGCAGATCAGCAGCAGCGAACATATGCAAGACACTCAGCTGCGCATCCAGATAGATATGGAAGCCCTTTAGCACCTGGCTTGCTAGCAGTCACAGTATCCTTTTCAGCGACACCATACTTGGGAGGGTAGACAAGCCCTCAGCAGAGTCAGGAGCATGCCTTTCTGGTTAAGCCGATAATCTGCAATGTTCAGCTTTTCCCTTGTGCCTTTTGACACTAGGGAGGGAAGATGAGTAGGCACAGACTATGCTCTGCTGGAAATTTGTCCTCTGCCTAAAAAGATGCAGGTTTCAGGACCATCTTAAGGATTGCAAGAGGAAACAGGAGGTGCTGTGGAGCTGATAGGAACATCCAAGCCTTGCAGCAATTCACCTAGGGATTTTCTGCATGTTCCTTAAAAGGATATTAGCAGTATAAATGGTTCTTGCCTTTTTAGGCTGAGTTGCCACTTGGTCTAGCTCTTTGCCAGGGAGCCCAACTGACTTTGTTACTAACTAATCATCAAGGTGGGTATTTTCAGGCACCATTAAAACAAATTCCATGGAAGTGATGGATCATTCTTGCCTTACTTGACAGTTGATTTTGCTTGGGATCTTCTGACAATATCATTGTTGACTTTTGTTATTAAAACAGAAAGTTTTTGAAGAAATGTGTTGGTTTCAGATGAAAGTGTCTCTTACCCACAACAGCAGACGTGGTCAAAAAAGGAGGGAGTAGGTGCTCATTTGAAGTGGGGAGGTTCAGCCTCAGATTCTGGCTGTTTTCCTGGTTTTCTGGGTGCAAACCAGGGTCATTTCACCTTGGTGCTCTTAGAAGTAGTCCCTGTTCACTGAGAGCTCCTGCTAAGCAGCTCTGCCCCCTCAGCTGAACAAGGCCACATAATGAGCAGACTCAGATGAAGCAGCAGAAATCTATGGCACAAGGATAAGATGAGTTTTAGAGGGCACAAAGAGCTAAAGCAACTGGTTATTTCCTTGGAAGTAATGCAGTAGTGCCCCTGCCCCAGGCAGGTCTTACCCCTGTGCCAAAGGGAGGCTGTGCTGTGTGGTCACTCCACTAATCTGTCCTGACATGCAAGAAATGACGTTTTACTTACCCTCCCCCACAGTTCAATGAATTTTTCGGGCATGCAAACTTTAAAAGTGAGTAGGAACTCCATGTTTTCCATGACACAGATAGGTGCTCTGCTTTCCAGGAGGAAGGTGGGGAAGTCAGTGAGGGGCAGGAGGCAGCAAGGGCATTCACTGTTTCTTGACAGCATTTAAAATGTCACAGGTTCATTCCACATTGAAGCAAAACCTTGTTTCTGAACTTCAGCACTTCTTTGTGAAATGACATTCTTGGTTTGCAGCCAGCCTGAAAAGACAGTCTCTAAGGTTATCAGTTCAGCTTCAGCCCAGGAATGATCAGGGAAAGGAAAGAAATCCATTACTGCTTGACAGATGGATTTGACTCTGTGTGGAATGGGTTGGTGGGCTAAGGCCAAGTGGAGCAAAGTAAAAATCTTAGGCTTTTTTTCCTTCCCAACTGATAGTAGTTGGCAAAATCCAAGGGCTGAGAAAAGTGCAAAAGAACCTGTATTACCCCAGAAAACTTGATGTGAAATACACATCTATCCCCAGGTACATGCCCCATGCTACCCCAAAAAGCCCACATCAGTACTGAATGCAAATATCTGACTATTAC
>JANHGB010042030.1:0-34354 GCA_026283785.1 Coracopsis vasa
ATCACTACAGTCCCTAATGAAGAGTCCCTCCTCAGCATCCTTATAGGCCCCCTTCAGATACTGGAAGGCTGCTATGAAGTCTCCACTCAGCCTTCTCTTCTCCAGGCTGAAAAGCCCCAACTTCTCAGCCTGTCTTCACATGGGAGCTTTCACATAAAGCTTTTCAACCAACTGAAATACTTAGAGGCCACTTCTGCACATGTTTATGTTGATACTTTTGCACCCCAACCAGCATGGGGCAGGGATCAGAGGCTGCTTCCTTACACAGCTACACTTTCGTGCCAATTGCTTTACGAAAGCAAATGAGGCATTTATAGGCAACTCAAATGCACAAAGACACACAGCAAAAGCATGCAGTTATAGAGGGCTTGATAAAATTAAACTCCCCAATGAATTTCAATTATATTCCTTCAATGGCTTAATAAACAGTAAGCTTAAACTACCGGCAAAACCAAAGTGATTTGACTGGTCACTGAAATACATTTATATGCCTTATGTAATTATACTCCTGTGGCAAAACTGCAGCATTCCAGCTTTGCCAATGCAGTCCTGTTTGAAGAAAGGGAAGAAATTAAACACCATCCAGTCCCCGTACGCCAGCCCAAAGATCTCAGTACAGAGCTCTATGCTGGCAAGCAGCCTGCACCCACCAGAGCAGGGATAATTTGTGTCCAGGGCTGCCAGGGGAAAAACAGGGCTCTGGAGGCCAACACCTCAGACTCCCCCACGGGAAAGCTGCAGCATTCAGCATCCCTCAGCAGGTGTTCCAAGAGCCTGTTTCACACCACCGCCCAATGCTTAGATATTCAGGACATGCATCATCTACAAATGTATTTTACAAAGAAATCCTCACATCTCCCTAAAGCAAACAGGTGTAAATTGTCATTAACTTCACCACTTTCATCTTCACACACAGAAGTCAGGGTAAAACCAGCTTCCAGAGCAACAGATCAGAGCCAAGTTTAACATTAATCTACATGCCACGTCTGAGCTCAACTCAGACATCCCACCCCTTCACTCCCGTATCTGCTCCATAGGGAATACAATGCTCCTGCCATACCTCCACACTCCTGCTACCGGAAATGGAAATTGGAAAGCAGCTATCAAGCAAATTTAAGAGCTCCTGAATTAGGATAGTGACCCCTGAAAACAGAGCCATGAGAGCATGGATCTGCTTTAAAAGATAAGACAGGCTTTACTGCAGCATCGGAAGAGTGGCGAATCATTAAACGGACTCCGAAATTCGTATTTTAAGGCTCAGAAGACCATTTCATCACTCAATCCAGGCCTCTCTCAGTGCTGGTATCACAATGGAGCTGGGCTTCATGGGATGAAGGATGAAGGACTCTGGACCATACAAGTTTCCAGGACCATTTCCTGAGGCTGTTCCAGGCTGGGCACGTAACAGATAGGGTGCTGTGAAACCAGCACATCCAGAAATCCTCAGAAACAGATGTGGGAAAAGAACCCAACACAGACTAACACACAACAGGCAATCCAGGACCAGGAGTCAGGACAGTATAATTTACATCAAAACTACCCAAGTGTTCATTTTGGGGGAGCTTCTCACTACAGCAGATCCCATTCCTCAAATAAGCCCTTCTCACAAATTCTCAGTCATTTCCCAGGTAGCTCCTGTCACAGAAACCAGGAGCACTGTTTGGAGTTACCTGCTAGGTATCATCCTAACAACCTCCTGGTCAACTGTAGGCAATGCCTGCACAGCTCTACCCCAGGCAGCAACAGCCCTTTGCTGACAAGCAGCCAAGGCACAAGGCGGGTGTCAGCTGCAGAGCCGCTGCTCACCACTTCCCTTCCCAGCCTACAGCTGTGAGTAGTAAATATCAGTGTAATTAGAAAGAAGGGGAAAACACACAAACAAATCTAACACCCGGGCAGCAACAGCAGCACTGTGAGAGCCCTGTCCTGAAGTCAGCTGCTTTCTTGGCTTGCTGCTGATGCCCTAAGGCTCTGCTGGAGGAGGACAACAGAATGGCAGAATGGGAGATGTGTCCCCATACAACCCCTATAGAAAGCTATGGCTGTATCACTAGTGATGTCCTTTTCCAGACAGACACAGCAGGAAAGGGTGAAGACAGAAGAACACTGATCCTGCTTTGCAGATTAGGAACAGGAGACCAAGCAATTAAGGCCAGAAATGCCAATACTTGGCTTCAGGAAGGTTTTTACTTCCAAAGATGGGCTGTTGCTCTTGAAACCTGTGAAGCAGCTGCAGTGCCAGTATCAAAACTGAACAGCAGAGGCCAAGCCCCAGCCCAAAGACTAACCTAAGCCCTCCCTTCACACCCTATAGAAGCAGTTACAGGCCCCCATTCGTAGCCCAGGAACAAAGCCCAGCTCCTGCCAGCACCAAGTATGTCTCCATTCAGTCCTGACATGCTCTGTGTGTCAACGTGGCTGCTCCCTCCAAGCTGCAGAGACACCTCCAACCCCTCAGATTTGTTTCCACTAACGACATGTACAATTGTGGAAGGAAAAATGAAGAAAACAGGGAGATAGCAGGACACAAAGTTCCCATTCCAGGGAAAACCAGAAGTTTCTCCATTTCTGCTGTAGGCAGGTCTTGGAGAGCAGCCACGGAGGCTGCCACTATCCCTGGGGTGCTGCTGAGAGCAGAGGGCATGCAGCTCTCTAGACTGTGCTGGGGACTCTGCCTGCTGTGCTGGAAGGAAACACAGGCAAGACACAGCCACAGGGGCTCAGGGCTGCCTTTCCATCTCCAAATCAGTATTTAAAGGTACAATGGGAGAAAATGGCTACTTCTTGGTACAGAGTTTAGTTCTGACAATAAATCCCAGCTGAGCCACAGAGGAGACACACAAGGAGAGCAATTTTTCCTACCTGTGTAGTGAATGAACTGTGTAATTCTACACTCCCCCTCATAGATGTGTTGCTACAGTGCAGGGATTATGGCTCAAATACTGTATTTGTATTTATTGGTGCACTTCCAAAAGTTGCACTCTAATATACCCTGATGCAGACACCAAGAACTACTCTGTTATCCTATGGACACACACAGCTTTTCCCCTGAACAGCCCACAGCACATCAAATGGCTACATACTGTTTTGAAGGTTTGTACATTAAGCACTACTAGGTGTAAGCCCCTGCTCCCATACACTGCATGGGATGGAAGACTGAGAATGTAACACCATAGCAAAGGGAAGTGATCATTTCTTAAAATGATCTAGCTGTCACTCATTCCGTTAGTCCATATACTAAAAGAGTGTCCAGCTATCATCTGTGATGCATCTGTCTGCTTACACTTGCCACCACTGTCCCCTGGTAGTAAATACAACTGCACAGTAACCCAATTTTCTTGCAATCTGATCTATAAAAAGCAGCTGGCTCCCCTTCCCTATCCCAACACTTGAGTTTCCTGATATTCTTGGAAACCTAACACAGTTTTTATTGAGCAAGTTGGCATTGGGTAGCTATAAACATGAATTCTAACCCTATCTCTCTAGTATTATTTACAAGGTCAACATCTCTCACCTACCCTTCACCTTGCTCTCCCAAACAAACAACAAACACAAACTTTCTTTAGCTCCTTTTGAGTTTCTGGAATCTACCAAGCATAAAATTAAGATACCACCTTGTTGGGTACTCTGCTTAAATACTCTTGGCTGACATGGAAAGAGAGGAGTCAATCGGGGTACTTGAATGCACCTTAAGTAAATACGGTTAAACTTCTTTCCTGCCTCCAAAATGGGAGCAGACCAACACGGCAAATTCTTGTTCCCTTCCCTGAAACGTTGCTTGTAAACTGGTCAGCTGAGGGCACCTCTTTTAGGAACCCCATCATCACACTCCACCTCCACTTCAGCAATTCTCCCTTGGCCTGTAATGATGCACGGGATGTAAGAGCAGTAGTGGGCACATCTCAGCCCCGTAACTTCCTGCCATCGGACCAGGAGACAGATTAAAAGCCAACAGAAACAATGAAAACCCTGCAGCAAGCAAGAGATAGAGACATTGATTAACTTGAAGCCAATTCTGCATGAAGAGTGAAGTCCCAGCACCAAAGTGCCTTGCTATGGCTCAGCTCTGACCCAGACCTTCACGCTCCCTGCAAATCTTAATCCTCACTCCAAAGGAAACGAAATCCCATTGCAATGGCACAGATTAGGTCAACATGTCCAGTTTCAGCTTCCCAGATTTTGTCTTACTTCTGTCCATTGCTGTGTAGCCTCTTCTTTCCCAGCACTTTCAAACTTCCTTGGATTAAGGCTCCACAGCCAGTTTTACCCCATGTTCTAGACTCAAGCCAAGGCCATGAAAAGAGCCCAGGATCCTCCCATGAAGTCCCCTAAAACTGCATTTGCTAAGAAAACATGATGGGGCCACATGCATTCTTCATAAAATGACTGATAATGAAAGGGCCAAGCACTGCTGCTCTGGTCCAACACCCTACATTGGAACATCACCCCATTTAGGGTACTCAGTCACTACATGACCCTCACCAGTCTTCTGTGCCATGCCAGACTTTACAGGCCTGGCAGAAAGAGTCAGGCACTGGTTGTTCTGCAGCAAGTTTGACCCCTCATGAGTTCATCCACTGCCTTGTTTCAAAAAGCACAGAACTGCTTGTGCAATGTTGTTTTGGTGAAGAAATAGTTTATTATTTATGGCATGTTTTTCTCAGGGAAATATATATTCAGGCTTGAGTATAACCTTAAAAGTAGGCTGAGAGTACATCAGGGAGTAAGAATGAGTTGAGCTAATGACTTGCTCAGATTCAGCCTCCGCTTTCTGCACTGATTACTGAGGGAATAAGCTGCTCCTACAGCACAATTTGATATCACAGCATTTAACCTGCACACGTCGTCTCTTCCCTGCAGTCCACACACAAGTATTCTGGGATCTGTACCTGGCTATAATAGGAAGTAATTCATCAATAACTTCTCCTTTCCAGGTCCTCGAGGAGTATTTACCCAACTCCCAAGTAAATGAGGCAAGACAGAGCATGTCTTGCTCCCAGAAGCAGCCCCTCTCTATCAAGTGTTAGACACACTTGCTGGAAAACAAATTAGAGCATGTTAAAACACTTCACTTAATTAAAAATAATCCTACCAGTATCACAAAGGTAAAAGTAATTCAATGTTTTGGTTAAACACTGAAAACAGAACCGAAGTCTGTGAGATCATTCTGTGCATACCAAACAGTGCTTTATTTTTAAAGAATACTAATGGAGCAAAACCAAAAGCGATTTAAATTAGCTTTTTAATCACACAATTTATCCTGTAAATAACTATCAAAATGAATCTGGACACAGGTAAAGGTCAGTACGGAAAGACGGGTGTTTCAGTGTTAAAAACTGGGAAGATGCATCATTAATATTTTGAATTTCAATGAAAACAAACCCAGAAAAATACAAGTTTCTTCCATCCTCCAGGGCCTGACTTTTCTCCAGCTTTACAAATAATATCCTAAGTAGATACCTGGCTTCTTACATGAGCATGACAGAACAAATCCACTGCCTTACACAAACCAGGGATGAACTACGGATAGGACACAGAGCTCCTCTAAACTCCCACCTGCAACCTCCCCCAGCGCCACAGAGGTGGTGGGTCACCTTCTCCCTCCAGCGAGGGGTAACAAACAGGCTGCAGTTTCCCACTGAAGCCTGACCACAGGTTGTCAGTGATTGCTGCGGTTCTCCAACAGGCAGTTCATAAGAAATGGATCTGTCTGGCACACCCACTTTTGGCTATGAAAAGCTGAAAGGGGGAAAAGAAAAACACAAAAGAAAGCATGGAAAAAAAATAAAGAAAGAAATTTGCAGCAAGCTGCCTTCATTTCAAATGAAATGCGGTAGAAAAAGCCACCACCATGACTTTAACTTAATTGCTTTTTTCTTTCAGGCTCCTTCATGGTGCCTTCAAAGGGAAGGCAACGTACATCTGAGCTTTTCCAGCACGATGCTTTAGTTCTGACTTCCTTAGGAAAACACATCAAAAGTTATTTATAAGAATGAAAACGAAAAAACCCCGAATTACTCATTCCTTGGCATTCAGATAATAGGAAAGCTCCAGGAAGATAAAAGCAAAACAGTTTCTGCACTCATGTATGCCTGTTTAAGAAGGTAAAGTCCAAAGCTCTGGACAGCTTTCATTCATTTCATTTTTACTGTTACTATTTGATGCCAAAGTACATTTTTCCTGAAGAATTATGCACTTGGATCACTAAAGCCAACACCATTCTCATTGCTGAATGCAACAAAAGCAGGATCTAGGCTGTGGTGCCCAGCATACCCATATCCAGTTATTCTGAGGACATAAATGAACACTGAAGCATGCATCTGTCACAGCAGATTGTTTGGTGCACTTCGTCCCCTGCTAATTCATCATCAGCTCTACTGGGTAACAAGAGCTTCCCGCCTGGTTCTCCAGGTGGGAGGAGGACAAGGTGCGTGACCACAGACTCAATCAGTAAGGGCTGATGTTGCCATGAGGCCTTTTAAAGCCCTTTCAATAAGACTACAGTAGGCAGGAACTCCTTGGCCAAAAAGTATTCTGGAGAAAAGAGATGGTTAAGTTTACTGATTAAAACCTGTCCTTTTGTGAAAGGTCTGTGGATGTCAAAAAGCTCTTCTGTTTTGACAACATGAAGAAAGAGAAGAACTGACAAATTTCCCACCCCTAAACACCAGTGTAGGTACCAGCGCAAAGGCGGAACACACCGATTCCCAGACCCTCAGGCCAGATCATACTGCAGCAAAGACCTGACCCACCACAGGGTCCCAGGATGGGGAAGGACACTTCTGTGTTAATCCTGCTCCTCATGCAAGCCACCACCTGAGCTGTAAGAAAGCTTGCTGACAGCTGAAAACAGGCTTCCATGACTCTGAAAATGTGGAAAACACAGGATTTGCTTGCTGCATCTACATAGGCATCATGCCCCAGGAAAGACTTTGTTACCAAACTCACTATAGCTTTCGTGGCAAGAACAGAACAGAAGTTAGGCTCTGCTTAAGCTCACTTGCCAGTCAAATTCTTGCAGTTTTGCTGGATTTAACCAGTACTAGCTGGTTATCTGCATTTTTTCAGAACTGCAAACCTGTGATACTGAAGGAGCAGATGCAACCCCTGGGAAGCCAATGGAAAGCAGAAGGCAGCTCTGCTGCCCTGACTCACTGGGTGCATGTACCTGCCTGCACTCACAGCAGTGCCTGGGCCCATCTCAAACCAGCCCAGGAAGTCAAAATTGCCTGTCAGGAATCAAGAGCTTAACTTACTTGAGCCATTAACAAGAAAATTACTGCACATGAAAATGCTCTTTAAGCTCTTTTTTGTAGCTCAGCAAGTTGAAGGGCAGCAATGATTTTATTCCTCTGCCTGAACTGGCCTGTTTACATGAGCTAACAAGAAAAATCTCCGAGCAAGCTTGAGGAAAAACAATTTTTCCTCAAAGTCTGCCCATGTGTCATGGATTAAACCCAGCCAGCAACTAAGCCCCACAGAGCTGCTCACTCACTCCCCACTAGGTAGGATGGGGAGAGAACTGGAATGGTAAAAGTGAGGAAACTCACGGGTTGAGATAAAGGCAGTTTTAACAGGCAAAGCAAATGAAGAAATTCCTTCAGCACTTCCAATGGTCAGGCAGTTCATCCATCCCCAGCACAGAAGGGCTCTGTCATGTGTAACGGTGACTTGGGAAGACAAATGCCATCACTCCAGACATTCCTCCTTCCTCCTTCCCCAGCTTTATATGTCCAGCATGATCCCATGTGGTCTGGGATATCCCTTGGTCAGCTGGGATCAACTGTCCCAGCTGTGTCCCCCCAACTGCTTGTGCTCCTCCCCACCCAGCATCCTTTCTGGTAGTGTGAGGAACAGAAAAGGCCTTGACACTGTGTAAGCACTTGCTCAGTGGTAACAAAAACATCCCTGAATTATCAACACTGTTTTCAGCACAAATCCAAACCAGCCCCATACTAACTGCTGTGAAGAAAATTAACTCTATCCCAGCCAAAACCAGCACATCATGTGATAAAAATATTCCAAATACACTTTCGGAGAGATGCAACTTTCTTGGAAACTGCCTTTCCAAATTACATCTATCCCCTCATCAAAACTGCACGCCAAGACAGGTCTTGGTGATCCCTGTAAGCACCTTAGGGCTGGGACCATGACTCCCAGTGCAGGTCTGAAGTTCCTTACCACAGTTGAGGGTGATACAACAAAATATTCAAGTGCAAGGGTCTGGACATAAGGTATCTTACAAGCCAATGAGATACTAATCAAAATAGAAAGCTGATTAAACACTAACAATTCAGTGAACACCCCAGTTCTTTGCCACCACTTCCTTGCACAGGGTTTGACTAAGAGGGCATGTACACAACAGTCTATTTTTGAGAACAGGGAGCTGCTCTCTGTACCTGTGCAGACTGGTTTAAAATCTGATGTCAGAAAACAAGGACTTTCAGTCCCTGGTATCACCACAAAGCTGCCTCACATAGGCCAACAAGAAGTTTGCATAGGGCAGGATGTGGGACAGAAGAAATATTTGGCTTATATGCTCACAAATAACATAATAAAAATCCAAATGCATTGTAAGTCTCTCCTATAGGGTGTGAAATTGTGGCAGGGAGCTATGCTGGTATCCAAACTGCATTTCAGCTAGGCATCTCAAGGAAAACATGGGACCTGCACTTATACTGGGTCAGGATCTTGAGCTTCCTGCCTGTAAAAGGTACCAAGCAAGCCCGAGGTGCAAGGTACACAGGACTCAAGTCCTATGCACTGGCCAGCCAACAAGTCTGGGACGTGATGCAGAAGCTGCCAAAGGATTGAATGTAACTTTAAAATAAATGCCTGTCACAAGGAAAACAACTGCAAAACAAAATGCCTCCACGAACCAGCCACCCTGTCTGCCCTGGCCATGCCACCATCCATCAGCCGTCGGTGTGCTGAGATATACTTTGGGCTTTAGCTGGCACAGGGAGTCCGTTCAAGTGAGACTTGGCCATGAAGTAAAGCCTCATGAATGATCAAACACTACTGGCACACCACGATGGCCCACATTCCCCCCCAAGTACCAAGTTAGATAACATGGCTTATTTTATCTCAGTTCCACCCTGACTCCTGGAGATCTTTGGTTCTATTTATTCCCCTGCTCACTATTTCCTCACACCCCTCCCGGCCAACACTGAGCAAACACCAGCTTCACAGGGCTGTAACACAGCAGCAGTGCAGCTCAGAGGAGGAAGACATGGTGAAAAGATCAGTCACTCGGCTACAAAGAGATGCAAATTACGGCTCTTCCTATGCTGCGGCAGGACAAGCCTCCTGTGACTGCAGAACAAAACCTCCTACAAGACGGATCTGTGATGATCAAGGTCAGGAAGAAGAAAGTCAGTGTTACAGTAGGGAAAAGAGGTTTCCCCAGGAGCTCCAAAGGCTCCTTGAACAAACCTCACACGTATCACCCAAGTTCCCACTGGCTGGCCAAGATCCTGGTGCTGGTCAGAAGAGCAGGGGATCCAGCACAGCACACGCCATTTACTGAAGCCAAGCACTGGGCAGCCCCGTCCACCATGCTTCAAGTTTATCAGCAAGGCTCAACCTGGGAGCTCCTTTAACAGGGATTTCATGGAAGTTATTTGCTGAAAGCACTGTTGATCTTTCATAATCCAAAGGTGTGCAGCCATTTATCCATTCAAGTACCAGCCAATTCAACAGCAGCAGCTATTCTTCAACTGCACAGGCTCATAATCTGAAAGCATGGTGATTTCAAAGACAAAAGAGGAAAAAGGAACCTCCTTTCTCCTTCATTTACTTCCTTGTTTTAGTTTCTTCTGCTCATTAACCAAGATCTGGCACTGTTCTTCCAGGAATAGTTTCCAATAGATGCCATTCATTATTGAATCTAATTATTGCTTGCCATGTTGATCCCTTACCAAGCCACCACATCCCTTCAGTCTCTCATGCAGGAAATTCCAGGCTTTGTCAAAACCTGGCTTGAGACAAGAAATAAAAGCTCTTCATGTTCAGATGTCACATAAATCTTCTGAGCACTATCATTTATACAGCCATGAATATTTAGTTTAAACCTCTCTCACGTGAGAGCCACATGTTCATTAGTCCTATCTCAATGTCAATTAATCAAACCTCCCCTGGAATCCAAAGCCTCCGTATCAGCTGTCTTTAGAAACATATTCACACCCAGAGTTTACAGCAAGGTCTTTGGGGCAGCAGGGAAGTGGATGGGATGCAGCTTGAGACAAAGAACAACTTTGGCAAAGGCATGGGATCGTATTCAGATGAATGATCTCTATGAACTTGGAGAGGTCAGAAACTGCTGAGATACCGCAACTTTGGAGCAACCCACTCCCTTCTTTTAGCTTCCTGCATACATACTGGGCCACCATTCACTGCAACACAGTTAAGAAAGCAGGTATCTTTTTCCCCAAAAAAGACAAGTAACATGATCATGCAAGACCAAACATAAAAAATAAATAGGTTGCCTTGCTTGCAGACAAACCAAAATTGAAAGCCTGGATACTGATCACAGAAAGCAGCACACATTGATTACTTTTAAATAAAACTCACCTTTTAAAGCCAGTCTTCCTAGTTCTCAGGGCCCAGCTTCCTGGAGTTTTTGGGTATCTGGGTATGTAAATGCTGAAAATGCCATGTCCAGCCCACACTTACCTCACGCAGGTGCTCTGCGGCTTAACCACTCGTAAGGAAATACTGCTGGTCCTTTGACAGCTATTTCTGTTCAGAGACTGTGGTAACACCACTCCTAAAATAGCTGGCCAGCTACAAGAGGTCTCTGAGCAGTGTTTGCTTTCCAGCTACTGTGCAGCACTGACCCTGCACACCCAGGCCAGAAGTGACCCAGCAGAAGCCAGAGGAGCAGAGTTACTTTCTGCACATCTTTTATGCTCATATTCCTCCAGCGATCACCAAAGAAAAGATCCTTTACTGCAGTAACCTGGAGAAGCAGCTCCAGCAATCCCACTCCATCACATTCTTTCCATTTGGCCTCTGGCAAACCTCTGCCTGTTTGAACAGATGCCATCAGCACCTGTCCACGTTGTGCTCTGCTGGATTTTTTCTGCTTGCTCCACCTTCTTCTGCTTAAAAGAACAAACCAGCTTTTACAACCTGAATGTTCGCCTGATGGCAAAAGGTGGCTAAACGTCAAACCAGAACAGTTTCCCATCCCGACCCCTAACTGCAAGTCCACATTTAAGTGTTGTCTCCAACACACCTGCCACTATACAGTCATATCTATGAAGTCAGTATCAGCTCTTAGAACGGTGCTAAGAGGTGATGCTGAACAAAGCTGCTCTTCACTGGGAATGTGTGTACAGACTTGCTCCTAAGTACAACCCATACTCAGAACCTTGGCTGAGAGTCACCTCAGAAGCTCTATACAGGCTCAGAACAGGCTTGATCACTAAGATCTGAGCCTATTCTTCAGCTGAAGACAGAGACACTCATCAAGCTTTAAAAAAGTAATTTCTACATCTTTTCTTTAGTTTTCCAACTTCCAACTGTCAAGCATATATTACACTATTTGGGATTCCATTTGGAATAAAATTCAGCATTGCTGATCTGGTTTACTCTCACTGATCCCATGACATGAGCTTTTCTTAAAGCTCCAGTTTATAAAAATATGAAGCTCAGGGATACATATTTCAGGCACCTGAGCAGAAAAAGAAAGGTAAATGCAATACATGCGTAACTAAAGAGCCTGAGACTGGAATGTAAGTAAGAATAGCTCTATTTCTATTACAAACAATAAGATTTTAAAATTACTTCCACTGTTTTGACAATGTAGGTATACTTGATCAGAGTGATAAATGTTTCAATCAATCTAATCCTGCATTTTTAGAACTCTAGAATCCAACAATGAAAACAGCCACAGGCATGAACAGGTTGTAAAACCTCCCTTGCTACAAAGCTTGCGGGCAGACAGCATTATTGATTTTACTACTTTTAATATATCATTTAATTTATCACTTGTTGAAAAAGTCTTGAGGAATATCATCAGCACTTACAGGAAGTTAATAGCTCTGTAAAGCATTTAAGGAATTCTAATCCCTCTACATCAAATGCTTACAACAGTTCACACAGCCATGGACAAAAAGTTATTTTTGATGATACTCTAGAGAATTTAGCTGCTTTTCAAATGAGTTTTTTGGGTTTTATCACCCTTGAATCCCACAAACCCATCTTCAAAGGAATCACTTGACTTTTCCCCTGCCAAACTTTTAAGAAGTTCGTTAGTGAATCTTAGAGTCAAACAAATCTCTCAATTACCCCACCAAAGCTGGGGTTAGGTCAGATGAGAGAGTTGGGGCACAGCCCCCCAATATCTTCTTACAACTTGCATTCCCAATTTATCACATTATTTAATCACATACCTCACTAACAAATTTTAAACGGAGCGACTCATGTGCTTGAAACCTGACATGCCCTAAGGCAGTCTGATGAACCAGGGATACTGGGAACGACAAACACATCACCCAGGCTGACCCTGGGGAACAAACAACCCATCTAATACAGACGTTGTTTGAAAGCACACCTTCATATTAATGCCATCGCTTTCAGAGAGACATCCCCAAACTGCCTGGAACTTTCAGTGCATTATGGAGCACTGCACTTTCCAGCTCGTGCCTTCAGTCACCACTGGGCACTCCATTAACAGAAATTTTAGATGAAAGTTTAACAACAACTACTTAGCTCAGAAGTTAAATACAATTCCTTTCAGTCTGCATCACAAGTGATCCCAACAGTTGATGTCTCCTTGGTTGTACTGAAGTTAACACTTGATCAGGAAGCAATAACCTTCTACTTCCCAAACTGTCCAAGAGCAGGTTGCCCTGAGGCTGGCACCTCTATAAAACACTCACACACGTTCCCACTGAAACAACTTTGTAATGCTCCCAAGCTGCCTGATGCAGTTACTGCCTCTCTTATCAAATTAACGTAACAGAGAATATGAAGAAAGAGGCAAGGAGAAAATACACAGCTTAATTACCTAGAATACTACAGTTAATCAGAGCAAGTCACAAGGCTGAAAGAGGACAAATACATACCGACTTCCTATACACAATGAATATCCACTGTGTACCCCTAATCGCTAAAAGTACTCAGCCATGGGCTGAATTTAACAGCATAATTACATCCAGTGAGGACAAGCAACCAAACAGAACTCTGTGTCCACACAGAGCTATGGAGTGTGGAGCTCAGCTCTAATGTTTTGTTGTCATTAACTATGAAAAATAAATTCAAATCTAGGGACTTACAAAACACTTCCATGCACTTAAATTTTTCCCCTCACTTGTCTCTTTTGTGAAAGATTAAGTCCCATGTTTTCTTACAGAGAGGATGCAAGAAGGAAGTAATTAGCCTTCATATCAAGCTTGAAAACAAAGCCCTAAATCATATGATGCACTAGTGTCAGCGAAAGGAAATCAACATAACATGAACAAAAATTGCTTTATAGCTGGAAACCAAGTGAAAATCATGGGAAAGAACTATCAGCCTATGAAGGAGCCCAAGAGCCTCCGTTTGGTTTTGAGCAGGTTTTACTCAAAATATTGAAAGCACCAAGTGCACCACTTGGTCAATGTGGCCTACGTTCAAGTGCATCTGAAGGCGCTAATCCAGTGCAGCGCTTGGAAAAGCAGAGCAAAGGCTTTTTTTCCCAGCCCTTTTTCTGATGTTTTCATTTTGCCGGGGACAAACCCTCCTTCTCTTCTGGGGTGAGAAGCACTCACAGTTGCTACCCTTCCCACAAAGGAAGGGGGAAGAAAACTGGAAGCTCACATCTGCTTTGGAGTCCTCCTGAGACAAGCAAACCGGACAACTTACCCCAAACATCCCATGCTTTACTCACAGGGGCTGCTGGTGCCCTCAGGGACAACAGCAGCAAACAGGCTCATTCCCAGAGCCTTCCCCGTCAGGGCAGGAGGGATCTACCAATTGTCAGAGGCAGAGAGTGCAGGGAAGAAAGCAAGAGACACCTGTATTTGGAGAATGAGAAAGTATGTTCAAATAAACATTAGAACAAAATGAGGGGAACCTCTCTGAAGAGCAGGAGAGGAGCCTATTGCACGCATGGAGGCTTCATATCAGAACCACAAGGTGACTGCCAGGAGCAGCATGACACACATTATCATCATCATGATTACTGGGGACACAGACCCATCTCAGACTCTCTGTGGCTATGGATTGCTTCCCCAGCACTGGGGCAGGACATGGGCACTACCAGAAGCTCCAGTCAAGGACCAGGAGTCACCAGCACTGGTGGCAGCTCCAGTCCATCGCCTCTAGAGACAATTAGATAAACTGTAAAGCTGGAGTGACACCAGTAAAAATATATATGTGTACTTAAAGGTACAGGCATGTAGCTTTCAACAAACTAAAAGTCATCTTCAAGCTTCTGCCTATGGGCTACCAGTGCTCTTTGCACCATTGCCCCTCAGGCTCACAGAAATGGCTTGCTGTACAAGTCAGGACAATATTTCCATTCACTGGGGAGAGAGGAAGGGAGGAGGATGCTCTCCAGCCTGAGGGGCAAGGGAGGTAAACTCTACTACTCTGCCTCTTACCTTACTAAATCATTTATTCAGCAAGGCCTGCCCTCTTTAAAGCACTGTTAGTCAAATATATATAAGCACTGGGACAGACCTGCCCCTTCACAGGCAAGAGCACAAAGTGCCACCACACTAACAAACGTTTCCTAAAAGAAAACAAGAAAAGCACTACCAGGCTCTGTGTTTTCAGAGCCAAGTTTACAAAGAGACCATACTTTGCCTAACACTTATCAAAACCTCAACTGACACAAAAAACAAGCTGTGTTTTTTCCCCTGCTGATCCCCCACTGAAAAGCCTGCTAACAGATTTCTGCCAACAGCTCTGTAGATTAATCCACCCCTGCCCCTGCAGCAGGAGAATAAAGCCTCACAAAACCCAGCAGAGCAAGATGCTGCACTCGGCAGATACCAGAACTGCACATGCTACAGAACACAGCACAGCAAATGTAAAGGTAAGGGGTTTGCACATCAGACTATCCTTTCTGCTGTGCCCTTTTATCTTACAAGATACTCCAGAAATTAACTCCTAGCCCATAATGTTTTTAATTCTGTTTCATTTTAAGACTGCAAATCATCTTAAAACAGAAGTGCCATACAAAAATAAGTGTTCCCGTTCACCTTTGCAAAGGGGTGGGAAATTAATTTAAGGCAAATAAAAGCAGAGTTCACTGCAGGTATTAATTTCCAACTCTCTGAATTTATTGACAGCCACAGAACTCCTCGATTTCTAGCTGAGCCAGTAGCATAAGGAGAGAAAGAAGCAGCAGTACTTATCTTGGCATACAAAGCAATTGAGCAAGGTCCACGCTACACTGACCTTGCCATCTGGACACGTGGCAAACCCAGTGCAGAGGCATTTCCAGCATTATCCTCTATAATCATGTAAAACTGTATTCTGATGAGACAGGCCAAAAATCCCATGCTCCAAACATCCAGCTGATAACAGCAATCAGTCAATCCCCCTTTACGGATGTCAGGTCACACACACCACACAGTGATGCCCATGTTACTGCTTCACAAACATGAACAAATTATCGCACCTTCTGCATAAAGGTGTTGATTTTCATTCCCCAATCCTACTGAGTGAAAGAAAAACAGCTGTTAAGAAGCTGATCCTGTGTCCCCAGTGAAAAACTGAAAGAACTGTACTGGGAGCTGCTATATGTGCAGGATTAGGCACGAATGGTTTGCAAAAGGTTTTGCAATGAATTGGTTACTGAGCTAAGAATAGAAGCTGGGAATCTTGGTTCCCAGCTCTGTCCTCGCTCCACAAGTGTTGCCTGCTCAGCCTCTGCATCCAGTGCCTGCTCCCATACTGAATACTCGGGCACACACCCGGACTTTGACGTAGCAGGAAGACACACTGCCCTTGCAAGGCTTCATTCGGGAATCTTCCATCAGCTACATTGCAAGAGCCCCGTGCTGGAAACTATGAAACAGCTGTAGCTTCAGCTCCTACTTCAGTTTTACACGCCAGTGCTATCAGTCTCCATCTTTATGCCAGGAATCCGGCAGGAATTTGCGTTCTGCAGACTAAAGAGAAAGAAGAATGAAAAAGATAAAGGGAAGAGATTATTTTGTGAGAGAGAGAAGAGACAGAAGATGAAAGGCTTTGTAATCATATAGTTTAACCTTCTGCAAAACACAGGCTGAAAAAACTGTTTTAGTAATTCATGTATCAAATCCAGGACTGCTGTTTAAGTCTTCTCTACGGCATCCACCCTGCCTGCTATCCCACCATCTTTATTTCAACAGTTTCTAGCCTGCATTCAAGCCTCTTGCATGTAGAGTCTCTGCCCCAAGAAGCTTGCTCAGCTACATCAGACATATCCCATTGCTCTAGCAGCAAAGGCTTTGGCCAGCCAAGCACTAGTGACATTTCTTCAAAACAACCGGTTTTGGGAAGGCACAAATGCCTCCAAGGCCTGAGACATAGAAGATAAAGGACTCAAAAGGAGATCCCCCAACACCACAACCCTCTCCCAGACACCCTGACATAATGACTCTACAGGCTTGAGGGAGCAAGCACAACAGTTATGGTATGTTGAAACAAGTCATATCACTCACTCCTTGTCTTGTATGACGATTGACAGATTGTCAGCGCAGAACCCGCAGTCAATTTTAAAAGGCGGCAAGAGGCTGAAGACAAAATGTCAGTGAAGGGACAAAAGTTATCCTCTGAAAACGAGTCAACACAATCCCTCAATCTCCAAACCCACCAGACTCCTGTTAAGACACAAGCACAATCCAAGAGAACAATTCCTGATACGAGCCCACAGAGAAGAGTCTGTGCATCTTTTCTAAGCAGAAGCAGCTGTTTTCATGAAGGATGTCGTTATTTAAAGCTAAATCCAGACTAAGAAAAGCCAGCTGGTTACAGAAGAAAACAACCAGGAGACAGTATGGGGTTCTGAGAAAGCCAGCAATGAATCAGCTAACCAGACCAGCAGATAATGTCAGTGAAGCGAGCCTCCCACAGTGACACTTGCCCATTCTGGACACAGCCATGACATTCACTAGTTTGGTGACACGTAATAACTGTATGACACTCATTTTCTGCATGGCATAAAGAAGAAAATGTGCTCCCAGCCTGTCAGCTGCAGGATGGGAAGGCTGCTCCACAGATGCAAACACTTCAGGAGGAGGCTCCATGTGGCCACACAAATGCATGGGTAAAAATACTCAAAATGGATTTACAGAGATTGTTGCTTCAAATCTGCCAGTGTGCAAGCCTGTACTGAAGTCTACTACTAGGTTAATAGCAGTGTTAGAGGTTGTGAAGGTACACAGGCCAAGGTGAAGCAGTTTTGATGTATCTCCTGGGCAGCTGCAGCACCAGGGCAGTCTCTCAGCAGGGAAGAGAGTTATCTTCACAGGAATCAGCTCGCACATGTCAAAGTAATAATGTTGTGCTCAGATGAATAAATGAGAGAGGGGAGGGGAAATCTAGATTGAATTGCAGAGAAGCTTTCTCCACAACAGCTCAACAGTGCATCAAGGTTTCCAAGCCAGACACTGCTGACCTGTCCAAAGAAAAGCTGAAGTGTCATTTACTGGATTTCTGTAAAATAAGCTCCAGTTTCACCTGAGGCTGCAATAAGCAAGCTACAAGTGCTGTGGAGTTTTAGTTGGTGCACAGGGCTTCATTCTAGAGCTGTGTAAGCAGTGGGCAGCATCTACTTAAAGAACTGAATTCAAGTGTGCTGGAAAAAGAAACACTCAAATCTGTCACTAGACAGGGACAAAGTCCATCCCTTCCCATTATGTTAACGTCAATACGGCCACTGCTTTCGATCGAATAAAGATTCCTCCTGCTACACAGGATTAGCTTGCTCCTTGTCTACTAAAACCCACTCAATATTGAGCCACGCTCCTGTTAACTTCCTCCTTGAATAGGAGTAATGTCCTGAATGAAATGAGCCCGTTATCACTGCCAGCTGCAATACAACCATACAAGGTACCTGGAAAAAAACAAAAAAGAGGACAAAACAAGGGTCCAAAATTATAAAGACAAAGATCAGGTGAAGTGCTCGTATGGTTTTACTGCAATTACCTGAGCACCAGGAAACTTTCCTGCTCTAAACAAAAGTTTAAAACAAAAGAAGACCACTCCACCTCTCTCCACTAAACAAAAGGTCTGCACTACTGTGACCTGTACTCAAGGGATGAACCT
Source organism: Coracopsis vasa (assembly GCA_026283785.1). Lineage (NCBI taxonomy): Eukaryota > Metazoa > Chordata > Aves > Psittaciformes > Psittacidae > Coracopsis > Coracopsis vasa. Next base: position 18,250 of record JANHGB010042030.1, read on the forward strand.
CTTCACCCAAGCTTACACAATCCATCTGTAGAGAAAATGTTCCCCTCAATTTTAAAAACAAAGCTCAACACAACCCCCCTCCCCCCCCAAAAATTTAGATGCAGCTTTTCCTAGACCTCTGTTCAAGTCTAAAAACCTTTCTGCCCTGCATTCTCCCAGCATGGACTGCCTAGCAGGTCCAGAGATGTTCTGAGGCATCACAGCTTGCTCCAGAGCAGCGCTGACAGCTGTAAACAGAATGAGACATCTATGAACGAGACTACAGAGGGTGCAGACCCATAAAAATCTATCTGGCCAGGGTCCCAGGCAAAGGCAGTCCTGTGCCAGTTACTCTCTTAACCAGCAGTGTCATGCCCAAGGAGCAAAACAATTTCTTCTTAAATCTCTCCATCAGGAGCCTGGTGAACAGCCGTTCTTTGAAACGATGGCGCAGAGCCACCATGGATTTCTTTCTTCAACAAACTTAGCACTGAACAGAATCTCACAGCCACAAAGGCAGAAGGGGAAGAGGTAAAATAATAAGGCTTAGGCAACCATCACACAGAATATCAACATCTTCACACTCACTACAATACACAATGGCTTCAAACCCTGGTGGAGCTTCTTAGCAACAGGATGGGAGCACTGTAAACACCAGTTATCCAGGAGAACAAAGGGATGGGAAGCCTTGGCAAAATAAAACTTTAAGTAGCAAAAATCATACAAATGAGTCTGGAATGGGATGTCAGGGAAAGAACCAGCAGCAATCCTGTCACCTGCTGAGTTTCCCGAGCTGGGAAATCAACAACAAAATGCCATGCTGCTTTCAGTCTGCTCATCTAACCCAGACAGGATGTTTTGTCCCCTAAGCACAGGAACTTCACCGTTTACACAATTCACCCAGAGATAATCAAGAGCTGGCTTTAATATTCCATGAATTAATCCAAGGACCCTAATGCATGCTACATCCAGCAAAGAGGGTTATTCTCCCATAAACCGCAAGCATACTCATGACTGACTTGCATGAACAGGATTTCGCAGGAACATTCCCTCTCACATGAATTTTTCAGCCTGGACTCTAACTCATTGACAACAATGTAGAGAAACTTGTTGACTTTGCCAGGCACAGAACTGGGTTATCAGGGCATCTCAAGCAGATCTGTAACAAAATCACTGCCTTGATTATTGCTATTTCCATGCTTGTATCTGTAGTCATGGTAAAGAAAGAAACACTTCTTGCAAGAAAAAACCCTGGTGAAGCATAACTACCAAGTCAGCTGTATCTCACCACAAACAGAAAGGTAAATCATTACACAGTGGTTATGCTGTATCAAAGTACACACTGGCATCATTATTTCATCCCAGATTTCAGGCTTTTTGATTCAATTCTATTCCATTCTATTTTTTTACCTGGCTTTTCAACTTAGTACAATTCAAAAATATAGTGAACTGCTACAACCCTGGAGTTCGGGCTGAATGCAATTTGTTACCCTACAGCAATTGAAGCCCATAAAACGGGGCTTATTCCCAGCAGGAAACTACCTGAACAATGGTTTTCAAAGGAACACTGCAAACCCCTGGAGAAGTGGGAACTGTTCCTATGGAAAAGAGAAAGCCACACCTGTAACCTTCAGCTACTTCCTTAATCTGAAACTTGATCTTGGGGACAAGACATACTTACTCCACATTTTTCTCACTTACTCAGCATTTTGCTCACTTCTTGCTGCCAGAAATAGGTGATGTATTTGAAGCTTACACAATGCTAAGTCTCTGAAGAGACCATGATTTCACAACCTGATCTTTTCTGTTTATTAGCAGAGCCTGGACCTAATTTTTTTTCAATACTCTACACAAAGTCCTATATAATTTGAGCTAGAACACTGCCGTAATTGACAAGAATAGGAGCGGCCAAATGTTTTCTGATGCCGTTCAGAGATATCACAGTCAGGCAGCATCTTCTCAAAACATAACAGAATATGACACTTCATGAGACAAGGGAGATGTGCCAGGCAATAAATCTTGCAGCAGAAGGCTCCTTCCTATTTTAATTCCAGTCGTCACCGATGGAGAGATACAATTGTCTTTCTCAAGACAGACACAGGAGAGGTGAAACCAAAGCAACACCTCAGACAGCTGAAAAATACAAGGAAATACTCAGGGTTTTATTTAAATCCTGGTGTACTTGTTCTGGTCTAATAAAAATAGCCCACCCCACTGTTTGCACAATTCCTGAGATGAGTAGATAGTACCCTGCAGCTGCCTGCACTTTTCCCAACAGCAAGGAGGCTTGTTGGAGTTGGGCACATTCATGTTTCCCCCTCCCCTTTTAATAGATGCATCAAAATACGGAACAGGTTGGAAATCCCCTCCCTCCCCCAACTTATATATCTGTGCACTACTGACCATGAAAAGGTGTCTCCACAGCTTTGGGACTTTGCACTATTCCAGGATCTTTCATCTAAAGGTTAGCAAATAAACTTGTTTTGCAGTACTCCATGAGAATGGGTTTTATTTGGCATCTGACCATTGCTGCTGTCAGGGCATGAAGAAAGGGCTCTCACACATGTAGCTGCACAGACCAGTATGGACTACAAAAAAATAATCCATCTAAAACCAGAGTAAACACTTGGTCACATAGTCCATGCCAACTTCTGTGTTTTACTGGTTATAGCACCAGACAGATTTATCCAAGCTACTTAGCTTAAAGCTAGGTTCCTGCTGTGTGGATTGGTCTGAGGTAGGAAGCTTTAGCTTTCCATCCACTGCCACAAAATTAGGCACCTAGAAAGTGCAAAATAAGATCCCTGGGTTCTCCAGCTAGGAAGGAAAAATTAAGCAGTGGCAGAAGTAAGCGTTGGAGCCAGAAGAGTTTAAAATGTTACCTCTTAAAGATTCAGATATATTATCTAGTAAAATTTATTTGTGTATCAGTGGCCACTTTGCTTCAGAAGAAATGCTCCAAGGCTCCTTCAGTGCCAGCAGCTCAGAGCTCACAAATAACCCTCTGACAGGAAGCCAGCACGCATTCAGCAAGGATATACGGCCTACAGGATCAGGACTCACCCCAGCTTGCTTCTCCTCCTTGCTCTTCCACAGCTCCCTGCATGCCTGTGGGTAAATCACTCCATCTTCCCGTGCTAAATTCTACATTTGTGTAAGAGGAATAATCACTTTTTGTGGCTACAGAGGACCACTGCCAGGGTACATTTACTAGCAACTGATAGGAGCCTACATACTATGAGGAATCACCCCTCTGCCCCAAATACTTTATGAAAAACAAATGTTCCTTGAAAACCAGGTTTCAGATTCAGTTCTCTAAGATGTTACCACAAAGAACAACAATTCAACAAAAACTTTAAAAAAGCAAAGAAATCCCAGCACAATTTGACAATGCCCTTTCCACCTGCCATCTAATAACACCACACACACAACTGTATAGGATAAAGACGACAAAATAAGAGAACAAAAAAAGCGGGCAATATTGTTCCTTCTAGCTTAAAATCAAATTATAGTGCATTCAGCTTGCCAGTTTAATAGGTGATGTGATGGGTCCTTAGTTCATCTTGTGACAATTTGAGAACGGAATGATTGGCAGTGTATGATGACAGTGATCACTAGCTGGTTCCTGGAGAGCTGATAAGTTATTAAGCTAAACAATGCATCACTATTATGAGCAAGTCAGTGCACTAACTGTAATTTCCTTGAAAGCTGAGCAGTGCATGATTATACTTGTCCACTCAGGCTGCCTGCTGGCAGCTTCGTATTCTGCTATTGTTCTCAGCTCCAGAGTCTTCCCAGCACCCAGCGTACAGCCACAGGAAAATGTATTCTTCATATTCAGCCTTCCTTGCGGCAGCTGTCGTCTGAAGGGTACTGGGAAGAGAGACATTCTCTGTCCTGAAGCACAGCTATTAGAGCCCTTAAAATCATGGAGCTTTGCTTTTCAGCAGCAGCTACCTCTCATTTCTAGCTGAGATAATTCGCATTTCAAGAGTGCTCTGACTTTGGAATGACACATCTATACCTACATATATATTACACACACATATATGTGTGTATTTCTATGTATTAAAAAGCCCCATATACACACAAGTACATTCCTGGCTGCTTTCTTTATGACTCTCAGGAAGGCTGCTGTTATTACTGGAAGCTCAAATGGACATCTTTCACCTCGCATTTCTCTATCAAGGTATAAGCAGAGGTGACCAAGCACACCTCCGCTAACGAACCAGGCAGAGGCTGAGTGACAAGGATTCTCAGTGGCTAACACAAGTATGGACTGAAAGCACAGCCTTCATCTGTCTGACTGAAAAGAGGCAGTTATAGTGATGGAGACGATGAAGGACTTGAGAAAACCACCAGCAGCTCCTGTTGCAGACCTGCTCTGTGAGATGGATAAGCTACTCATCCTCTCACTTGCTTCAGTTTCTTCCTCTACCAAGCAAGTGAGCAGCACCTCCCCATCTCTCAGAGGACTGGAGGCATTGCTGCTGCACAGTGGGGCACGGCAGGGGCTTGATGCTGCACTACCGGAGAAAAGAGATTCCCTAACACATGTGGTTATGGAGGGAGAGAAGAACAAAGAGACTCCCATTCTGACTCCCTAAACTAACTCTCAGAAATCTTCCCTCTTACCTGCATGAACAGTCACACAAAGCCACCCCTCCCTTTGCTGCGTTTTTACCATGCTCTTGTCCTGCATATCATCAACTAGTCTGACCAGCAGATAACATTTCTGAAACCCCTCAGTGTCTTCCCCTCCAACAGCAACAGATACTTCTGTGTGTAAGCCCCACTGGCTTCCAATAGGCCCTGGGGTGCCAAGTGCTTAAGGTGTTGGGTTATTTTTAAATGGGACTTAGGCGATTCCGAAAGTATTATCATATACCTCACCTAAGATTTGATATGAAGTGAACATTAAGTGGGAAGAAAACCTGACACTGAGAACATTTGACAGGTGCTGAAGAGGTAAGTCTTAGTTCATTTTAAATTTGTTTTATGTAAGACTCATTTAAGGAGCACCACGAAATCCTTTCATTGTCTTTTTCTCTGTGCTGATCCTGCAAGGAACATATCATCAGTAATACGTTTAAACAAGCCAAGTAAAAAGTACCACTCTATGCTGAATCCAGGAACTGTTCTATTCCTGTCACTGACTTTCTTCAAACTCAAGAGAAAAGCCGTTACTGTTTGAGTTAAAATACAAAATGAGCAAACATAACATTTAAAACATGGTACTAGCAACACAATGTAGTGAAGGGCTTTAACCTGACAGAGGGGAGACTGCAATGAGATCTTAGTTCTTCCCTGAGAGGGTGGCGAGGCGCTGGCACAGGGTGCCCAGAGAAGCTGTGGCTGCCCCATCCCTGGCAGTGGTTCAAGGCCTGGCTGGACGGGGGTTAGAGCAACCTGCTCTAGTGGAAGGTGTCCCTGCCCATGGCAGGGGGTTGGAACTGAATGAGCTTCAAGGTCCCTTTCAACACAAAACATTCTATGACTGTATGATAATACATACGGGATAAGCCTGCCCTATAGTTTTGCAGAAAGGTGAACACCATTGCTATGTGCACACCTCATACCTTTACAAATAAGCTATTTCTACCCCTACAGCAAGATCTCATCATCTGATCATTCTCCTGGGCAGTTAAAGAAAGGTTAAGAAGTCAATCATATCTACTCCAACTTTGATACTAACCATCCTGTAGCTTTACTACTGCAACTGCCTGTGAGCCTGTGCCATATACATAACCAAAATGATGTGGTTTCAAAGGTGGGGGGTTTTCTTTGGTTTTGTTTTTCCCACCCTCCCCAAACTTGGATAGCACTCAGCAAATTAACAGCAACTTCCACAGCACTGGGGGTGGAACTGTTGACTCAAGGCCAGGCACTTCATCAACTGTTCTGCTATGATCCTCCAACTACACCCTCAGTTATCCAGCCAACGCAGACTGCACCTAAGGATAGAGCATTAACTATTCTAAAGTACTGTGACCACCTACAAATACATAAGAAAAGTGCATGGTTATGTTCTGGTCAGTAAAAAACTCCAAAGGAGATAAACAGCAGTAATATGCTATGGAAGGCTATCAAGCATGCTTTAACTGCCAAGGATGTATCAGTTTAAAGCCCCAGTGATATACTATAAACACAGAAGAAAATTAATTTAAAGCCTATGCTCATGTACATCTCAAAAGGACACAAATCTTTAAAAGCAGCATTTTACACATACTATTTATTGTTTCTGACTTTTTTTCCTAGGTCATTATCACATTTACAATGAGATATCCATTCAAAATACACTGCTTCCCAACATCACTAAATGCTAATAGATAATCATATTGTTTTGGGACTACTTCATATTTAAATCATTGCCTAAGATTACAATTCAACCAGCAGCTGAATGAACAAAGCTATTCAAATGGGTACAGAACACACAAAGTCCTTTTACATCAGTCATTTCAGGCTGATTTCGCACTCCTGTGCAAACTGAAAGTATTTCTGGCTTGTCACAGAACAAGAGCTATCAGCCGATAGCTCTGTGATCCAGCTCAAACCCTTCCCTTGAAGACTTCCATCCTTCCTCAGACAAGGCTTTCCCTGCACACAAACACACAGCGCTTGTCCTTCGTAAGCTCCTCTGTGCTTAGCCAAAACTATACTAGGTCTAGCAAAGTGATTCCTGGCAGTCACCAGAGCACTGTTATACCTGTAAGCCAGAAATACTGAACAGAAAGAAACCATTTAAAGAAAAAATAATCATCTGTGTCAAAAGCAATGCTCTGTTCTTTAGGAATCCAGTTGGTTTGTGTATTTGTAACCACCACTACCCCGCCTGCAATGCTGGTAACTCAAGCCCATTTCATTTTCCAGACTAATGTACTGGTATCATTTGCAAAGAAATCACTTTAGACTCACTACACTGCCGAGTTTTGCCTGAAAAAGAAGTCCTCTTAACAAAACAAGTCATCTATCTCAGTTTGTGTCCCTTAGTAAAAGGGAAATACTGCATAACACACAGTCCCACCACTCAGTGCAGAAATCCATCCACTAAGTAGTCCAAAACCTGCAGTAAGCTCAGGAGAGAACAAGGCATAGCACAGATGCAAACAAGCCACACACATTAAAACTCTGCTTGGCTTATGAAATGCCTAAATGGGTAATAACATGCAGCTCAACACACATCTCAGTATAGCATAAACCATCCTAAATTTATCCCCACAGCCATGAGACAGGTTAATTCTAACACTTCCCTTTTGCAACGAAGTAGATCAAACATGAAAACAATTAAAAGCACCATTTTGACATTATCTAGTAGGATTTAAAGACATCTGACATAATTTTGACAGTGATGGCATCTTAGGTGTAATAAGCTAATTTAAACAACATTTATCTAAGTATGTTTCCTACATAAACTCCAAAGCAAATTAAACAAGTCAATTGAGGAGAAATTGGTGACAAAGCAATTGGAATCAGTCCATTGATGCAATAAGCCAGATTTTGACAGCAACAGCATCTTCCCCAAGAAGGGAGAATATTTCAAGTGACTCGGTTTAGCTCAGAATGATTCATCCCAGGTTGAGAAACAAATTAGGAACTGAAAAAGCAAGTAAACTTGTTGTGTTTCTTCCAGTCTGCAAACAAGCAGTAGGTGTGGGAGGCTGAGATCTACTCTTTCCAATGCCCTGACAAGCACAGTCTGAAGTCACCACCAGCTTCGTTTGCTTAGTACAGGTCACACTGCACTGCTTAGTTAGAAACACAAAATAGGCTGAGATTATTTTTTTCCCCTAAATACTCAGCACATTTAAAATTGTTTATTAGTTTAAAACCAGCAACTGAAAATGTCTGTTTTCCATGTTACAACCGAACTCCAATTTCCACCCAAAAGCAGCTTGAAAAAGATGCCAATTGAAAGACTAATCGTGTAATGTCATCCCTCATTTTCAAAAAAGACTACGTAAATCTATGTAAATGTATACAGTTGCTTAGATGCATACAGAGTATATCCTTCTCGCTATTAAAAACAACCTTTATTCCTTTTTGCCACGACTACATTTACTTGCAAGTTAGTGCCTTCGAGGTTATCGAAGAGTCAATCTTTCTTTAGGAAAAGAAATAAAAGCTACAAATGTTAAACAAGATTAACATGGGCCACTTCAATCAAGGTCTCTCGACTTGTCAGCTTCAACCAATTCACCCTGTAAAACAGGATACACGTGTAGCATAATAAAAAGTTGAATCCTGATCTTTTAACCACAGAACTAGGATAAATATTCAGGTATCACTAAACCCAGTGCATATCATTACCCAGATCCTCTGACACGTAACATTTCTAAGAAGCCTTAACAGAAAGACAGGGAGAGTCACACCTACGTTTTAACTGTTCTATCCGTGTCAAAACTTGTAAATTATCCCCTCCCAGCTTTAAAAATACCCCCAGTATCAATTTTAGTTCACCTATTTGAATACATAAGACTTAAAGGTTGCGTTTTACTCAACTTGAGTGGTGTACCTTACAACACCTTTTAACATTTCTTGTATCCTCTATAACAAGAACACTAAAGCTTTGCTGTTAAAGAAAATTAACTTTTCCATTACAGTAACATCTTTATGAAACACACAATCACACTTACAAGAGAGTTGGGTTCCTACTTTATAAGCTGTGTGTAGTGAAACAATTTGGATGGGAGAGAGTCTACCACCAGTAACAGCCTACCACCTGTAACAGCCTACATCTCACTACAACTACTGGCCAGTAAGTAGCACAAGTATCTTAAAAACATCTATTCCATTGTGTTAACAAAACTTGCATGGACTGCAAAGGGCTGAAAAAATCCCTCTGCCTACTGAGACATTCCCCAAAAGGGTGCCTCAGAAACCACCAAAAGATTAACAAACGGTTTGCTGCCACCAAGCAAATTTGCCGCTCCTCTTTCCCATGTGCCAGCCTTGTGCTGAACAGCAACTCTGGTACCTGAGCATTACTGCTGTGAGCCTTCTAGAGCAGGCTGAAGTTCACAAATAGGCTTTTTATTTTCATCCTAGTAAAGCACATTTAACAGGAGCAAAGTAAGAAAGCTGGTTCTGGCCGGTCAGGAAGTTCAGGCATTCACAGCTTTTCTCTGGATGTGAAAATTAAACTTTATCAACCAGTACAAATTGTTTTTATACATCAGACCACAAATGTCCATTTCCACAGTCAGCACAGTGAAACTTTGTGCAGTACCTCTGAAACGAACATGGGTTTGTATAGTCACAAAAGAGGCTTCAGCAACCTTTATTTCTTTTGTGCCATGATTAAACAGTTTTGTGTGTTGTCTCCTCTCTTTAGCAAACATATCCTCTAGTTAGCTACACAAAACCAAGCTGAGCTCAAGGATCTTTTCACTTTGAAATGATAACTGCAACTTATAGGCTGTGCTCTGTGGATTCTGAACTGCAATGAATGGAGTTATTTCCTCACATTCCTGTTGTATAATTCTTCTTTTACCAGCCTTCGGCTATCAGCAGATCAGAGCTGGAGTTTACTCTGGAGTTGGCAGTAAACAAAAGAACAAATCTGCACTGTTTCCTCTGAAAAAAGAAATTGTAGCCCTTGTCCAAATATTAAAACATTGAAACATGCAGGACGATTAAGGAGCTGTATATTAGATAAATGAGGCAGTGTGCTCAACAGATCAAAAAAAAAGAGAGAAGAATTAAATGGAAAGATTTACATTTTTATAGAGCACAAACAAGGCATTGTCAAATAGTTCCAGCCTCAACTGGAGCCTAATTTAAGTTATAACTCAGTGGAAGGAGTAGCCTGTGGATTCAAACTACTGTGTTAATGAACAACTCGCCTGTTACTTGATGACAAATGTACAAGAGTTACACTTTGCCTTAACAGACCTGCAATACATCTGCTCTGCTGCTGAAGCACAAGAGCACTCAGCTTGTAGGAGGAGCCATCTAGGAAACTAATAAAAGCTACATTTTTAATTTAAATAGTGACTTTCATCTGGACATAGTAAACAGGTACTGAGCTGAAGGCATCTTCCATGAGCTACATGGCAAAGAGAAATATTTTCTCCCATTTTTATTTCTCAGCTCAACATCAGTGGGCACCAGGATTGTTTCCTTCACATCACTGAAGCTGCACTGTAACCCAAATGATGCCTTACATTGATACAACAGCTCTGCCAATGGATGGAAACAGATTAGAATGGGAAATAAGGAAAAACAACCAGCCCACTACAAACTACAGCCAGGTATTTATTTATTTAAAAGGCAAATGGCCAAGTTCAGGCAAGAGGAAGAAAAAAAAAAAAGTCTTCAAGAAGAAATGAACAAACATCCAACATTTCTCCAGCACATAGTGCTCCCCAGCACTGCACTGTGGGTTTGATCCAGTACTTCTGTTCCACCTTTTGAGTCTCATTTAGTTTCTAAGCACTCTTGTCAGCTTCTGACTTAGCATCAGCTTTAGCCTGATGGGACCACATGGTAGGTTGAGGATGGCATGACAGGACTGTCAGGCAAAGACAGACAAAAGAAGGCAGGGAGCCACTGGTCAGCCTGTGTGCCAGAAGCAGAAAAGAAAGGGAAATAATAACAACATTTGTAGATAAACAATAAGAGACCAACAGGAAGGAACCTGCTCTTTCCAAAGTTTCATGTATTAAACCGCTGCAGAAAGTGGTCACAGCCCAGCAGCAGCTGAAACACCCAGCAGCCCTGAACACAAATTGGTGACATTCACAATTAAACAGCTTATGTCCTTTGTTAGCCCAAGCGACTTCTATTCTCCCTCCTCCTTATTTATCTGATTCTCATTAGCTTTTAGTCATCCTGAATGAACCAGCAAGTTCAGCACCATACATGTAGATGCAAACAAGAAGGCAAAGTGTTCTGGGGAAGGGCAGGCAAGCAGCTTGAGTCATGAGGCTTCCACCACTCTAGTCTCCTGGGGGGTCCGGACATTAGCACTCAGTCCTTCCATCACTCGGTCCTTCCATCGATATATATGTGTGTGTGTGTGCCTATAAAAATATACCAAACCAGGCTAAGAAAGAAGTCGCCAAACCTGTGGTATCACACATACATACACCCCCAAGGAAAAAAACCCAAGAAAACCCAACCAAAACTCAAGATATTTGAGAGTCTTTGCCACACTAAAAGGAAACACAAGCAACCCATTTTAGATGAATAAACCCTGTCTTAGAACTTGGAAAAGCCACTACTCAGTGGTCTTCCTAGGATGTGCACGATGCAGAAGCCAAGGGGAAAATAAAAGGTTTTACCAACAGAAGTAGCTTGCCTTTGCCAGATGACCACCCAATGTTCCAATTTATTTTGTGTAAACGGCATAAATGACATTTCTTTGCCTGAGTTCATACCAAGAAAACAGATTACTGATCCCTTGAATGTCCTCAAATGATGCATGGATACATTTTAAGCACCTGCTTTTCCTACTACACTCTGAAATCCAAACTAGACCTTTTATTACAGTATCTCAAATTTCAGGATACCTAGTAAACAAGCGATCAGGGGATGAGAAACACTTACATTAATAGCAACAACACACTGCTCAGAAGTAAAGGTGTCAATTACTACTAACAAAATGGATGGATTACAAGAAACACCACCACAAACTGAGCAAATATAACAAACCTGGTTTCATTTTCTGTTTAAAGACCAGAGAAGATCCAGTTTATTCTGTATAGTTTATCACTGGCTACTTCTTGCTACATTTGCATACATACCTCCTGCCTCCGAGGATTCCATGGCAGAGGCTGCATTCAAGCAGCACTGACCATGGAGCAGAGCCCAGCCTGGCTCTTCCACCCTGGCTGGCTCCTCTGGGAAGCATCCCACTCACCCAGCAGGTCTTCTGCACTTAGTGCCAACTCTGCTGACCTGTAGTTCTGCTTCAAGTCACCAACACCAGCAAACTGCACCACCAGAAGACCACCTGAGCAGCTTGGGAAAGAAACCAGACTGACAGATGCTTTTGAAATGCCTGCCCTTAAACACTTCTGTGACCAAGGGCTCATCCCAATGCAGAACATGTTCCTTCTCTCCAGCATGCTGAAATCATGACCATCTCAAGCCAAAGAGTACCAGAAAACTCTGAGATCTTAAAATTTGCAATGATAGACACATGATCTACACCTATTTTAGCTGCCAAGCGCTGCGAACAAACTGACTTCTCAACTTCATCCTGGTTATAACTTGACAGCATGAGAATTTAAACAGTACCTTTCTCCCTCAACTACTTTATTTCACTGTTTACCAACAAATCTTTATATCAAGTACCAGAACAGAGAGGAAAGGCTACTTGTGAACTCACTGACTCCAGATGTTCAAGGGTCTACCAAAAACACTACCCAGAAATCAGGCTAATTACATTATATTGCTACAGTGCTTGGGAGAGCCCTGACCCCACGTTATTCTCCAGGACTTAAACTCTCCATATATTTTTATATACACCCAAAAGACAAAGTCAGGCTCACCTTCCTTCTCCCTGCTGCATGCACTGGTGGCTCAGTGCAAGCATTACCCAAGACTGTCCTTCCCACCATTCAGATTTCATTCCTATGCAGTGAAAGGAGATGCCATTAAAAACCCCAAGACAAGAATGTAGCAGCACATTCACATGTCTATCAAGTCCTCAAGCAGGTCACATGTGGCATGTCACCCAATAGCCTGAGATGGTTGAACTCTGACTAGGGAAGAAGAGACATTAGTTCTGGTGGAAGGGAAGCTGTTCTTTGTGTAGCAAGCATGGAACTGAAGGAGAGCATTCACAGATGAGCACAGTTCTCTGCCCCAGAGAACCAGCATTTACAGAGGCATGTACAAAAGAAAGAGGAGACAATGGTAAAACCAGGTACAGCTGTTGTATTTACATATATCAACACGCAGTGCACCTTCTGAACAGGTGAAGATCCTTGGCACCAAGGACTCTCAAGCCAAAACGGAGACACAACACAACCAGTAGAAAACCAGGATGACAACAACAGCAACAGCAAAAAGATCAGACACATGCAGATCTCCAACATGCAGCTGAAAACCACCCAGATCTGACCCTCCACTCGGTGCCTGGCAGAGCTCAGGTGAAACCCGTAGCCCTGCACTTACACAAGCAGAGCATCAAGAGCACACTGCTCAGTGTGTAACTGCTAGTATTTATTTCTGGACTACCTGTTGTAATGCAACTTTTCATAAATTACCTCTTGCCTAACTGAAAGTTATGATTAACAGTAGTTTTCTTCCAGCTCAGGTCAGCCCACCGTTTTATTCACTACTGGTCTCACCTCTTCACCCCAGTAACTGCTTTCTTGCTTCTGGCCATCGGAATAGTTCCAAAATTACTGTTCTTTGTTCAAAAAAAACCCACTGCTATTGGAACAGAAGCTAAATTAAAAGACTCAGATCATGAACAAGGGCAGGCTGAAAGTGGCAAAAGGCCAAATACAGAGGCAGATTTGTTACTTTTCCTTCTCAAGAGGATTAAGAAAAACATTAAAGATTTAAAAAAACCTATTCCAGCTCTTCACCCTGGTGCATGAGAACATGAAGGAGGTTCCACTGCTCCCTCCAGATCGCTCCTCAGAAGAGCCTATGTAAAAACTGTAGTTTCTTGCATGACTAACGCAAGGATGCTGATGATGTCATTGCCACCTCTTTGGATCACATCTGTCCCACAGATCATTATTGCTTGTTGGCAGCCTTGCAGCACAGGTAAAAACTCTGTGTAAGGTCTCACTGGGAGAAATGTAAGAGGTGTAAGTAACTGGCATCTTTGTTATCTCATCAGAAGAGGTTAGCAGGGGTGTAGGCCACCTTCCCCTTTCACCCCTCTGTTGGTCCTTTTCAGACTGCATGGCTGGGAGTGGAGATTTGCCTTGCACCCATACAAGAAGTTGTTGTCTCCTGGGCACATCCACTTCTTAAAGGAAGAGGAAAAAGAAACAGCAGGATCATAAATTTAGGGAGTTCCATCTCCCAGAGACCGCCACCTTCCTCATACTCATGGTGTTCATCAGAGCAGGTCTGTGGGGCAGGGACCTTGTTTGCCTCAGGGCATGTAAAAAGCGCACAGGAGAAAGCAACGGCTCAGCATTGCCACTCGTCTCAAGAATGACACAAACAAGCTTCCCATTCCCTCCCCTGCACCTCTACTGCCTGCGAAAACATCAAAACAAAGGAGAAATAAATGGAAGTTTCCCATGCCAACAAGCCAGTGAGATTCCCTGAAACCCGGGGGAAGGTTATTGATGTCCACTGTGCAAGGAAAGGGCCAGACACCTCAGGAACCAGAGCAATGTCAGGTGCTGCATCCAAATGCAGGGCAAGGTATCACACCCCAAAGGGCTTATCTTAATGTCTTCACCCTTTCACAGCTCTCCAGTGCTGAAGATGTGAAATGTAGTGGGAAACAAAAAGGCAACAGGACCATCCCTGAGCTTAAAATACATCAGTAAATAAAAGAAAACAAACCACCAACACTCAGTCTTATGCATTAAGTCTTGTGCATTAGGAGTGACAGATTTAAAGATTTCACTGTTGACGTTAACAGTGACATTTTAAGCACGGGAAGGGGAGCAACAACCCCTCCAAAAAAACCAGCAACCTCTTGCAATTATAATGAAACAACAAATTAAAAATAGACATTCAAGACTGAGGAGCCTTTAATGCCCCGGTGGGTATTCCAGGCCAGCAGTAAACAAGGTGCTGATATACTTTATACTGCAACCCAGGGCGAGCCAAGTGGGATGAGCCCCAAATCAGAGTGAGATTTCAATGCATGAAGTTTAACTGAAGATAAGGGACTGTAATCAAATTACACCACAAATAGGTCCATTCATCCGTGAGCATTATCGCAGAGAGAGGATTGAATTACAGCTTGGAATAAAACAACTTAAGCAATAAAAAGCAAATTTATTATCTATTTATTGTTTCCCCACCTTCACCCAAGACCACTATCTGAGAAGAGTCTGGGGAGAAAGCTGAAATACTAATTATGAGGCTGGAAAACCATGAGGAGTTTGAGTTGGGTTATTTACATTCTCATTCCTCTTTCTCAGCAGAGCAAAGTCAACAAGCTGAGTGAAGACACAGGAATATGCAATTGCAAATCAAGTTGTTTTGCAGCGAAAGGCCTAAGCAGCTTACAGACACTCAGTAACCCTCAGCCAGAGGGTTTTTTTTCCTCTCCCTAAAAACAATATAAATTCCCACAGTGCCTTCCACTGTTTTTCCCCCTTTTTTTTTTTCCCCGAAAGCTATCACATATTACTCAATACCAGGATTTTTAAAGAGAGCCAAGCTCAGGGCAGGCATTGCCCCTCATCCTCCTCCAATCTGGCAGCACTGAAAAAGCGCCGTTTAAAACAAACACGCGTGGGGACTATTCGCTCTCTCGGTGAGTGCTGTAAGGAACAACAACCGGGAGAAAAACAGAGCGAGAGGAAAAAACCACCGCGGCTTCCCCCCCTCCCGGGGCTGCCGGTGCCTTTGTTGTCGCGGCGCCCCGCGCCCGCCGCCCCCCCGGACCCTCTCCGGTCCCCCCCACCCTGTTCTCACCGAAGCCTCGCCGGGGGGACCCCAACGCCAGCGCTCACCCCCGGCACCATCTCCCACTCTTGGGATAATGGGGGTGTAGGGAAGAGCCAGGTGTCCCCCCTCACCCCAAACCCTGCCCACTGGACAGGGGAGTGTCCCCCAGCACCCCGACTGCTTGCAAGGAGGGCGTCCTCGCCCCCCACCACCCTGGCCCTTGCCAGGGATGGTGTTCCCCCCGCTTCAGCACCCTGCCCCTTTGCAGGAATGAGGATATCCTACCCTCTTGCAATGGAGGTGCCCCTCACCCCAACACCCTACCCCCTTGCAAGAATGGTGCCCGTCACCCCAGGACTCTGCTCCCTTCCAAGGAGGGGTGTCCTCCATTCCAGGACCCTGCTTTATTTCAGGAAGGAGGTCGCCCCCGACCCCATCATCCCATCCCCTTGCAAGAAGGAGGCTGCCC
Organism: Coracopsis vasa; assembly: GCA_026283785.1. NCBI lineage: Eukaryota > Metazoa > Chordata > Aves > Psittaciformes > Psittacidae > Coracopsis > Coracopsis vasa. Next base: position 34,241 of record JANHGB010042030.1, read on the forward strand.
TGCTCCCTTGCAAGGACGGTACCCCCCAACCCAGCCCCTTCGCAGGGACAAGAGGATGCCCTCCCAGCACCCAGCCCCCTGGTAACAGGGAGGATACACCCCCCCCCCACCCCC
>JANHGB010042032.1:8320-24640 GCA_026283785.1 Coracopsis vasa
GCAAGATCTGACTCTGCACAATTATATTCTCTTTTTTAGATAACAGTTACTTGCACGTTAGTTCTAAGCATCATGCTCATAGCAACTACAACCGCGCATGAGGAACAGAGCACTGCAACGAGGTCAGTATTCTCCAGCAACAAACATACGACCACAAAGATCAAAAGGGAAAATGCATCCATGCCCCAAACTCAAAAGACAGAACTCGGTCACAGAGCCTAGGATGCCCCAAACCTCCCAAATGCAGAAACCCAGCGAGATCTTTATAATGCTCTGGCTGGTAGAGAGGGAAAAAGGGAGTCCCAAAGAATAAGCATGTTGTGAGGATTATAATCTAGCAATGAAAGTTTAAATTTAGACTGGATTGCTTTATTATAACCCAGCAAAGTTGGCCCATAGCCATAGAAATGCCTAACTGCTTATCCAACTGCACAAACCCAGGGCTCCGGCAAGAGCGTTTCAAAATCTCTTTGCCCCATGAAATAAAGGTCATCCCCAGTACGGCAGAATTCAAACATGAAAGCATGACAGGAAATGACTAACTGCACACTGAGGCCAATTTACCTTCATCTTAGATCTGCTCAGCGCACAAGAATCCTGCAATTCAAACAGACATCACAGCCTAAATGCAACAAAACCAAGCTGACTGCTCTGACTGCTCGGTCTTGGGGTCTATGCATCTCAGTACAGATCTCACTGCAACCTAATGGAATTCCACTGTTTCCCTAAAGGTCTCTCACAATTCTAGCCCTGTGCTGTAGTTTTCATTTTTCTTCTAGGCAGCTGTTGTTTAAATCGAGGAGGAAGCCATTCTTCTTTCTGAGGCAATACATAAGTTAGCATTTACAAAGCTTTTCACCCTCCCTGAATACAAGGCACTTTGATTATACCTCTATTTTGCACATAAAGGCAATCAAGGGGCTGCTTCAAGCGTGCTTCTGAACCAGCACACACGGGAGCTTGTGGACAGGCTATAGGATGCTGTGATGGTGCACATGTGTTGTGCTCATGTGCTGCAAAGCAAACCTGCTTGGTCTGATCCCTTACTGTCTTCTTCAGAAAGCCTGACAGGTCTCTGCTGATTAAAGCTCTGCTCAACTTCAGGGCTTTTTAATAAACAAAGCAACTTTGACTTCCAGTAGCAGGAAAAGACACATAAACCAGACATGTTTCATTTAATGCATGCCTAGTACTTAAAGGGCAAAGTGCATTTTTTCACCAAATTTGGTCAAAATACTCCCTTTTCCAACTTGATTCTTTGCCCCCCAAACACGAGCATTTGTAGTTGGATTCTTGCAGCTATACTGACTGAAAAGGGTAACCTGCATTGTAACCCTGGCAGTTTGGTGCCTTTTGGGTCTCCCCACCTGCATGCAAAACCATCAGAGAAAGGCAGGAAGGTGACAGAAGAGACACTTCTCCCACCATCCCACCACTAACCATGGGCCTCTCCACCTGACTGTCTGCATGAGAAGTAAGGGTGGTCTCAATCTAAGGTCCTTTTTACAGCTGCTGGTGTCCCTTGCAAGCAAAGGCAATTACAGCTCTGTTGCCTGCAGCATGTGAGCAGCTTCTAAATCTGGGGAAGGACTGAACCCTGGCAAAGGCAAATTGTCTCAGGTTACCATCCCGAGAACTGCTTGCCTGTGGTCCGAAACAAAACTAAGATCATTTGTTGCCTGGGAGATGCTGTTGTGTGCCAGCTGCAGCCCTCCTGAAAAAGGTATTGCTCTGCAAGGACAGCATAGCTGAGCCCTCCGAGCACCAGAAAGCACACAACGGGGACAGACGGGATCACTGGGAGGGGAAAACAGCCTCTGCTTTTAGCCATGGCCTTGCCAACATAGAAGGGAAACAAGTTTCCTTCTTTTGTGGGTGAAGATTTCTCTGCTAGGTGAAGTGGTCATCCGGTGTCATTCCCTTCAGCGATACAGAGCCAGTTATCTTCCAATCAGGCTCCCTTTTAAAGCATTTCTCACTGGCACCTTTAAAAACTACTCTTAGATACCACACATTTTGAACAACAGACATCGTAAATAACATCAGTTCTAACTGTCACATATTTAATATAACATCTCTAAGAAATAACAACATGCTCTCCTATTTCTGCCATGCTGCGTTGCCACGTTTTGAGCTAGAGTGGTACCCATGAGGGAAAACTGGTGACACATCCAAAAAGATTAAGTGGAAACAGCTATTTTAAGGGGCACAAATGCTCAGAAAATTGACAAATGCCTTTATATCATGTATTTACCCCTTGGGTTTCTACATCTATGCCCCTGCCCACTGCATGGGTCTGCCTTGGAACTGGCTGTTGCTCACCATGGCAATTTGGGCAACGTGGGACACTGCTGGTGACCGGTGGCACAGTAAAGCACAAGTGCTGGCTGTCCCTAAAAACTCTCAGAGAGAGGAAAACTACTCCTTCACAGACATAAACCCAACACGTGAACCAAAGTAACAATACAGACCCCCAGTTCCACATCTGTGGATCATTTGCAGAACCTCATTCTCTCATTCAAATCCAAGATTTACAGGGAAACCTACACAAAACAGATTTGTCACAGATTAAAAAGGAACCGAAAGGTCAGGATTTTAACTAACAGAGGTCCTCTCATGACAACTTTCACGTAAAGACAAAGAAGAGCTGATGTTTTAGCCCCTGAAGCAGCAGATACAAAGCAATGCCCCATATCTTTGCCGCAGAGAAGGTGCTTCACACTCATCCACTGAAGGAAGCAACAGCAACCCACTCTTTGACTACATTGAAAGGTCTTCCAAGGCTCTTTTGCATGCACACACAGTTTGAGGATCATGGGTTCTACTGCAACAAGTCACCACCAACCCTCTAATAACCCTCCTTCAGTTCTCCAGACCAACCAGAACAAAAAAGCTCTATTTCCAAGCGGTTTATCCCAGCCTGGCAAAGCCCAAGACACAAAATAGACCAGTTCTCTGTTACCTTGCATTGCTGAATGCGATGGGCCAGCGTAAAACCCAACGGTCCCAGCAGCTCTCCCAGTGACTCACAGCACAGACAGTCGGAGCAGGTGCCACCAGCAAGAGACTCTCAGTGGTAAATCATCACTTCGCCAGCAAAACCCTCAAGTGCTTGCCCAGAAACAAAGCAGTCACATCATAAACCAGAGGGTGACATCAGTACAGGGATTGCATTTCCTACAGAGGTTTAAATGTCACTACTTGTGACTGGAAATAGGACACTTGAATTCAAGTTACTCTAAATTTGCAGAAGACACAGAAGAATTGTGATTCTGATTTTGTGTCGGTACAGCTCACTTCCAAATCCTTTTGATTTCTCAATGTCATGATGACAGAAAAGGAAAGAAAAATAGAGAACAAGCAAAACTTGTAACATCAAGTGAAAAGCGAATGAACATCAATTTAAGGCTGACTTACCAAGTTGGGTGTGAATGAGGTGAGCAGCAGAACTCCTTGATTTCCACTGGAAAGGGTCAGTTTGGGTCAAACAGCTCTACTTGGGACCCAGTTATTCAAAAGTCTCTGGATTTCCCTCTTCCAATCTTATTCAAAGTTCTGCTCTGCATCTTCTAAACTTAAAGCTCTCAAGGATCTGAAAGCACTTATTTCATCATTCCTTAGTTGAGCCACAAAGACTGCATATATACATATATATACACACACATACACAGACTGTGCATATGGTCTAACACCTTCACCAGCCTGAAGTGCATTTGTGATTTTCCACACACAACTCTTCAGGCTCTCCAAAAGCAACACATCCAAGCCTTCTCCACAAGCACAATGGGTCAGATTTAATCTTGCTGTGAGTTCCATGATGTTTGCACAGGGTTGAGAAATACTAGAAATAAAACTTCTCTTGGCTGAGTTACATGCAACATTGCGTACTTCTTGCTATTAATGACTCCTTAGTAAGTACTGCTATTACTCTGCATATTCCAGAATACTCTGAGTTAGGCAAATGGCAGCAATTTTCTCGGTATGAAATGTTCCCTGAGTTAAAGGTAGCCACTGAAATGCCTTAAAATGTAAAGGCTGACTTTTCTCTTTGGAAATTTCCATGTGCTGAGAAAAGAGGCAGATGAGAATCCACATTTAAGGACACAAACTAAGGATTAGTTGCTTTACTTGGAACGTAGTTTAGCTCCTTGACTCCCTGCTGCAAATAACACAAATAAGATGATCCAGTGCAAGACCATAAATGAAAGGGCACTCCGTTTCCACAGATCCAACATCCCGTAACTCTCATGGGATTGTTGCTTCCTCAGGTCCCTAACGGCTGTCACCAGCAAAAACATTATTTACTCTTGTAATACCTGCAGGGCAGGCAGTTATTTTATCTCCCTCATGGGATTTGCACCTCAGTGGGCTCTGGCACAAGGCAAGGCTGGGAGAACTAAAAATGGAATCAAGATCCAAGTCCCTGTCCAACTTTCTTCTTCTGAGATGCAGCACATACCCCTGTCAGCCTGGAAACCATGACACCCACTAATGCATGTTATAGACCTATGTCCAAAGAGATTCCACAAAGTGAATGCTGTCACAGGCAGGGAAAAAAGGAAGGAAGAGAAGGATGATAAGGGCACGAGCTTTAAGGTCCCTTCCAACCCAAACCATTCTATGAAGGACAGACACAGTACTGCTCAGTTATCAAGTACAGTTAATCCAGACTGCACATCTTTCAACCAAGTAACACCATGCCTTTGCTAGTTGCTCCTACTATTTAAACTTCGGGCTTTCAAAGTGAGTGCTCTGGGTTGGAAGAAGGCACTGCAGTAGTGGAGCACCAGGAGTTACACATCAATTCAAAGTGAGTTAGTCCTGAGGAACAGAAAAAGCCATGTTTTCTTCAAATGAAAGTAGCAGAATTCCAAGGTGAGGTCAAAAGCCTGGCAAGAGTCAGCAGTTTAGGCTGGTACGTGGGATCATGATGCTGACAAAAGCAGTTCTTCCACTTGGAAACATTTCGTGATCCACATGTTTTTTGTTGCTGTTCTTTCTTCACCATCTTCCCATCCTAAGCAATACCTGGGAATGCTGCCATCAGATGTGCACCTCGGGGAGGAATTCTGGTCTTCAACCATGCTGAAATGAGGCCTTTCAGACGGACATTTAATATTATTTATTCAATTTCATTTGAAGAACCTTAAAAAAAACCTTTTCCACCAACAGTCCTGAGTTAGGATAAATGCTGGTTTAGTGGAAAATGGCATGATCAGCAGCCACACAGATCTGACCTGCAACAGAAATTACCTAACCTCCGATACACTCACATGAGGGAAATCCCGTGGGCTCAGATCATTCAATAAGGTTGTTTTACACTTAGAGGAACACCACATGTCCAGAATGGGCTCTAAATTGCTAAGATACAGCCTGAAAATCAACTGCTCCTTGGTTTTACAATGGGGTTTTGCGCTCTCTATTAAATAAAACCTCCCAAAGCCCTCAGGAGGTAGAGCTCAGCCTGGAAAGGATTTTGATGGTTACACTGTAAACCCACAGAAAGCAGGGACCTAGAACGGAAACAGCCCATTACAGATGAAATCCTGATCCCAGGTTCTCCCTGAAACAACTGGGATTATTAATCCAGATAAGCAAATTCCTGGTGCTGAACCCCACTCTGATATTTAAAGCAATTCAGAGAAGATGCTGAGTAGTCCCTTTTCTCCTCAGATAAGGCCATTGGAACTGTATTCATCGATGAATTTCTAAGTGAACACTTGAAATCTGGGTAAGCAAATTCAAAATATCAAGGTCATATTTACATTCCAGGGTAATAATTCGATATTTAATACCTCGTGCTTCCAGTATTCTAGGGTTTTCTATGCACCGAAGTATTTAGTCATGTAAAAAGCAGCTGCAGCAGCTGGAAGACATTCATTTGGACCGCCAAGATTAATTAGTTTAAAAATACATAACTAAAGTGTTCATTTCATTTCCAAAAAGCTAACCCTGCTGCTTTCAGCTCTATTAGGGGGCTTGGTGAATAATGCTTATGCAATGCCCTCAGCGGGAGGGATCAGATGCCACAGTTTCACAAATGCATACAAATCTCTTAACTAAAACAAGTCTTGGATTTCGGTTAATGCTCCTCTGGACTGACTCAAGTCATTATTCACAGCAATATGAAAAGCAGCTTGCAAATGGTTTCTTCTTTCTCCTCTACACCCAAATGCTCAGTGCTGAAAACTGCTTTATAAAATCACTGATGAAATCTCTCTTCATACCTGGCATTCACATCCCTGCGTTAAAGAATGATAAAACAGAACAAGGATCCGTGCATGCCTTTTCTCTCCAAGAAGTTCCTGCATAATCTTAACACAGCTTTGGAAAAATCAAACAAACAAGAGTCAGAGCTGAGACTGTAACAGAAAACAAGGGTTAGATTTGGGGTAGTATCCACAGGGATCACTTCTCTGGCCAACAGTTTGCAAAGGGTTATTTATGGCTAGCCATTTTTTGCTGGAAGATGCTGAGGTTTTAGCAGAGTTTCTGCAGAGTATGCAACAGCATTCAGCATTTGCTCAGCTAATGAGTTAAATCACTGCAGCTCTCCGATGACTTGAAGATTATGGGTGTAGGAAAAGGGAATGCTTGGCGAGGGGAACTTTCAGCAGTCACCACCAAACTGCGGTTAAAACAGACACCAATGACTCTATTCAGCTCCCAAACCTCAGACAGTTTCCATTTTCTCAATAACAAAGCATTTTTGTGGAATGAGGTAACAGTCTCCATCTGCCAGGTTCTAACTCCCCACTAGGATTTCTCAAGAGTGTGGCTGAACGAGGGCTGGCCAGAGGAGCCCAGGGCTGCACAAGGCAGGAGTCCCTCCTGCCTGGGAAACAAAGGGACAAAGCTGACCCAGGACAGACCTGGAGAGGAGCCTCTGGGATCATCACAGGAAATCTGCTGGGAGTTTGTATCAAAAGTAGCCTCAAGGTAGCCCCAACCAGTTAAGGAGAGTGCAAAAGGCTGAGGAAAGTGAGACTTTTCACTAAGGATGGACTGGGGCAGGCAGGAGGGAGCAGAAAACAAATGGGTGCCACAGGTTCAGTGGTCAGCAATCCATCATAGAAGTGTCAGGAGCACAGAGCAGTGTGATTTAGAAGTGAACAGAGGTCTGTGAGCACACAGTGCAAATGGGAGTACCTGAAAGGCTGTGGAGCTGAGCCAGAGCAGTTACAGCCTCAAAACAGAGGGTGGAGGTGGTCTGGGGTTTGTTTTTGCCTTGGTTTTGTATTTGGCAGCCTGTATCTTGGCCTCTCAATTTCAGGGATGCTGGGCACCTATATCCATTCCTTTAATTTCAGGCAAAGTCAGCTCAGTTCCTCTGAAGAGCAGACTGCTCATTTAGATTCAGATGAAGATCCTATGTCCTATTGGAACCCCACATCCAGCCCTCATCTCCTTCTGTAAGCAGCTCAGACTCTCAGCTCTAGGTTCAGCACATCTCACCTGCTTGCCCTGCCAAAGGATGAGCAAACCAGAACACCACAACCCCAGGCTCACTCATGCAAATAAAGGTAAAAACCTTGGAACAGCATGGAGAGATGAGGCCAGCTGGAAGGAGCTCGGAGGAAAACGTGCCTACACAGCACGTAACATCAGGAAAGGATCTTCATGGTGCAAGTGGGATTTCTGATCCATCGGTTTTGTCCCTGCATATATAAACCTTTAAAAAGCAATGCAGGAAATTCCCCAGGACACTGCAGCAGCTGGTGCAAATGGATGCCTCGGGCAGGTCACAACACATGAGATCCAACTTAGTTACCACTTTGGTAAAGAGTGCTGCCAGGAGCAGTTATTCACACCATGTGGAGCCCTCGTTCTGTCTGTGTGACAGAACACATCTGACTACAAACTTTAAGTCAAAGTTATAGTCAAATGTCTATTCAGAAGGGTAAGAAAACATGTCTAGAAAACCCATTCTGATTGTATTATTTTAGTCTGGTGCATCAAGTTGTGTATTTACAAGAACAACAACAAGGAATGTCAAGCAGAATCTGCTCCAAAAGCCCTTTTTGCACAAATTTAATTGAAAGTTGCAACCAGATCTGTGATACTACTGCAGTACAAAGGAAGAATCAGTGAGGAAGGAGATTTAAGTGTAGATAGTCCTGTTTAACATTCACCAGAGCATCAGTTTTACTGATCTGCCACAAAACTTCGTACCTGAAGACTCAACCAAAGCAAATGCATTTAATCCCGGTACTATTTAGTCTGAGGGAGATGCTGAAACCTGTGCACTCATACATATTCATATGCACTAACAAGCAACAAACTCAAAACCACATGGAGCAACTGGAACTCAGCTCACCTGCAACCCAAATTGAGAGCAATTCCACTTCCAAAGATGCCAGTTCTCTAACCATCAATCCTTATTTCTGCAGGTCAGGCACAGCCTCTCAGACATGCACTGATGCAAACCAAGGAGGAGCTTTTTAACAGGTTTTGACAGGGTGCTCAAAGAAGCTGTGGTTGCCCCATCCCTGGCAGTCTTCAAGGCCAGGTTGGACACAGGGGGCTTGGAGCAAGCTGCTCTAGTGGAAGGTGTCCCTGCCTGTGGCAGGGTTTGGACCTGGATGAGCTTTAAGGTCCCTTCCAACCCAAACCATTCTATGATCATTCTATGAATATCAGGAGATATGGGGTGTACTCACACCACTGCTGCCAATTTCCTTCATGGCCTTGTACAACTTCCTTCCCACCTCAACATCCAGTTCTCCCATCTAAAGCAAAGGCAGTTTTTCAATTGCTTTTCTGAAGGCATTTGTGTTCCTGTAGCTTTTCTCTCTTGAAGTTTCGAAAACCTTAGTATTGACCCCCTCAGTCTCTAGTTTAATACCATGCACCCAGCTGGATACCTGGGGAACACAGCTGCCAAGGGGCATACCTTCTTTCCCAGCCAGGACAAAACAGTTCCCAAGCCGTTTTATTTCCTATGAAGAATGCTGCTGCCAAATCTCTAATACTAGCCTCACTGCAAGGTCAGCCAAAGAGGACTTCCATCAGAGATGAGCTCTGCTAGAGAAGGTTCCCTGGAGATTATAAGAATAGTACAGTCAAGCCCAGATGGCAACAACGTGCAGAGCACATTTCCAGCAAACAGTGACTGGGCAGAGGACTATGCAAACTAAAGTCCACCCTGAGTTCTTCTATCTGCGAGCTAAGCGCTCAAGTCTAGGCTGAGGCCTTTGGGAAAGGTCAGGGTGGATTTACAGGCTCTGGAGATACTGCTTTTGTTCTCACTCTTTGCTTCTCAGTTCCTCTGTTAAAAGATACTAATCTCTCTGTAAGGCAGCTCTTTGGAGCCAAGAGTTTAGATATTATTGCAAAACATATGCTTAAAAGAGACTGGAAATGATGTTGGCAGTGTTACAGAGGGGAGCGAAGTGCAGCTTTGGGTCAAAACAAGAAAAAATAAACCTAAGCTAGTAAGCAATTCCCATGTGATGGTTTAGGAGAGCCAGCAAAGGCTTCTTCTAGAAAGAAAACAATACTGTGAGAACGAAGCTAACGAGAGCTGGCTCTTGGAAAAATAAAAGGGCCCGTAATGAGCCAGAGTATTGCCAACAGCACATATCCAAGAGAATCATTCTGGGAAACCAACCCAAGTCATTACACTGGAAAGCCCTGCGGGATGAGGGACCTTGAGGCTAAAAGCTGGCAAATTGCTTCATCAGTTAAGGTTGGTCCCAATGTTTTCTCCTGCGTAAGAATAATTTGTTTTAGCCTACAGGTCTCTACAGAGCAATGGGTAAATTCAGGCTGCTTCCTCTGGGAAGGGAAACGGAGTGCTCGGCAAAGCCCTGCCCAGTGGGACGTATTTAGAAGGTTTCCCATCATTGACATCCCTTCAGCCCAACACCCAGCCCAGTGCACCCAGGCTGTTGGCTTTGCTTCGCTCCCATGTACCACCAAAGCTCCATGGTGCTACCATGGTGCAGCAGGGACATCATGCTGATGAGCTGGTGGACACTCACCCCAGCCACTTTGGTCAGTGCTCCACTGCAAAATGTGATGACTGTGCCTTCACAGAAGCATCTTTCGGAGCCTCTTTCACCCAAAATGGACAGTTAGAGCAATTACTCTGATGTATTTTGTTTTCCAGAGGGATAACGAGACCTTGTTCTATCTCTCTGTTTCCAAGAGATCTGTTAATACACCATGGAATAGGTACAGTGATGCAGAGTTGTAAAGGCAAGGCTTTTGTATGTAGCCTTCTCTTTTATTTGCAGTCCAACTACTCATAGTTACAGGGGTGTACAGATCACAGAAGACAATGAATGTGATCCCTCACCGCGCTTCTGTGCTGGCACAGAACAATCCTGCATTGGCAGGGGATGTCAAGGTGCTGTCTAATGACTTTCCTCCTCTTTCAACTCCTTTTCTGATTCATGTTGCCATCTTCCTTGCAATTGACCTAAATAACATGTTCAGGCAGCGCTGGAAGTGCTTCTGCCTCATGCTTCAATAGCAGCAAGATCTCTACACCTGGAAAGGGTATTTCTTGGGAAAGTCACACCTCAGGTGGCTTTGGAGCGTCCTTCCCGGGAAAGGAACAGAAGCATCCTGTCTTGTCTCACTTCATCTGTAAGACTTCCTGGCTACAGGAGAACAAAGGTTGCCCAGGAGCAGAGAAAACACATGCTACGTCTGTGCCCAAGCCCCAGCAAATCCGAACGGTGTGGGCAGAGTATTCGGTTACCTCATTTCCAGGTGTGCTGTCAGCATGAGCCATGACTGGCTTGGGATGAAAGAGGGAAAACTGTTCCTAGATCTGGACTTGTCTGCATCGTTTATGGTAATTATTGCCCAGCAGCCTTTAATCCTTTAATGTCATATCACACTCTCAGCCCTCAGTTTCTCTATAACCTTTTGATCACCGCTTGCTGTTCCACTAAAGAAGAGGCTGGAAGATGGAGTGCAAGACCCACACTATCCCAGCAGAGCCAAAGGGAAGAGGAGAGCTAAGAAAGCCACTACAGAAGAACATCAGCGGGTAGCCATCTTCAGACACACAGTGGTTATGTCTGCTAGCAACATACGAGCACTTAAATCAGCCATTACCCAAATAGTAACTCTTCAGCTATTTACTTCAGCACCTTTTATTACATAAAGCATTCAACACCACTGCATCACAGGAATACAGGGACAATCCAACCCCTATTGCCCTATAGAGGCTTCACACAGAAAGACTTTTGATCCTCTCCCAATCTCATTCTTTCCTTTACCATAAGTTTAGGCACTCCTGATAGCCACTGAGATATCTCACCTCCTTACAATTCCACTCAGACTCCTGGTCTCAATGTTATCTTACAGCAATGGGCTTCACAGCTGTGTGCTGAGTAAATGGAAAAGCAAAAAGTCAACTGAAAATGCATTGATTGTCAATAAGGAAATAGACTGTGAGGAAATACAGGAAGGTATTCCAAAGCTGCATGGACTGTCACAGCTCTCACATGAGGTGGTTCTAGTATGTGGTCTTCACACTACACCTTGCAAGGCAGGCACTAGATCCTCAGCAGCCTAACAGATCCCTTTCCAGTTCAAAAGCTACACATAAATATAGCTCCCCTAGCACAATAGAAAGGAAGTCATACTTGATCTGTATCACTGCCTTTCCAGGTAACTGAGCTCCAAAACTGAAGCAGAAAAGCTGCAAGCAAAACTCACACATCTCTGTGCCACAGCATGCCTGCTTAGTCCACAATGGCTAGTCTCTATCTGTTATCTCTACATTTTTTATTAGCTCATGTTTACTTTGGCCACACATCCAAGCAGTCACTTAAACAGAGTAAGAGAGGAAAATCTTGGACACCCAACAATGGCCAAGCAGTCTAATCTGCCACTGGGGACAATGACTTGACTCCTATTGGCGTTTAGTGCTGGCAGGGTCAAGTGTAACATGTGCTGAAGGAAGCACTAGGGAAGCAGATCTGCGGCCGTTCCAACCACACTGAGCACTTCCTTGAGCTATTCAGAGGTCCCTTTCCCCCTCGTGTGTAGAGAAAACAGCTCCAGCTGTCCAGTCACCTGCACTGGCTTCTCCACTCCCTGGATTTATGACATTGGAGGCTGCTAACGGCTCCAGGTTAGATACAGCACATTCCTCTGGCTTACAGCTCAGGCTTAGTTCACAACTAAGTTAGGAAGCAGTTAAGATTATGTCCTTGGCATCAGCCTTATATTTGGTGCTAGAAGATAATTTATGCTCCTGAACAGAACTGGCATGGGGCAGGTTGGGTATAAACACCAACAAGCTTCCATCCAGCACTGACACCAATCAGAAGGGTCTACAGTTAATATTCATCCCCGGTGCTGATTTAAGAATTAGTATTTTCTTAGTTGAGAAGTTCAAAATACTTTGCATAAAATCACTGCAACTTGCAGAGGACAATCTACAGTAATCAGAGGCAAATAAAAAATGATGTGTGTTAATGTTGAGGACCACAGGCCAAATGAAGCCAAAGCAAGCCTGCAGTAAGAACAAGACCATAAATTGTAGGATTTTTATTACATTGCTGTTTGGATTTTATGTTAAAACATTTCTAAATAGCTCTTGATTAACTATTAACTTAGCTCTAATACACATGTCCTTCCAATTGCTCCCAGAGTAATATTCTCCCAGTGGGCTCCTGTTGAGCAAGGGCAGAATCATTTGTTAAACCCCTTCTCCATTTAGCAAATATCCACAGACACGAAGTGAGTCACTGAGCAGAGGCAATTCTGCTAGGATGAAATACAGGAAGGTGGAAGCCATGTGGCATTCTTCAATTTCCCCTTTCCTTTCACAATCAGCCCCTTGATATTTTCTTCAACAGGAAAACTGACACTCCCCCTCCCTGTAAACTGCTGACAATTGTATTTTACACCTGGCAAAACCAGCACAAAGAGGAAGGAAGAGAAGAAACAAAGACCAAGGACTTTTCTCAGCAACTACATCTCTGCACAACGGAGCAGTTTGCTTTCCAACTGCAGCTAAAGAGCCACCACTTAATGGACAAAGCCTAGCAAGTACAGATGAGCCTTCACGGGAAACACCACCTCCTCTCCATGGAATGACACAACGGGGAGCTCTGCAGCGGCTTCACGGCAGCTGCTTCCCAGAGAGCAGCCAGAGCTGTCAGGGTTGGCCCAAGTTCCACTAAAACCACCACAGCACGTGCAGCTGAACCCCTTTGCTTGCAAAATCTCAGCCCTCGTACTCGAATGTCCCAGCCTTTAACAGTTATCTTATATTCCTGGCAGCAACCTGAAGATTACATAGTACTGGTAACGTTTCTCTGTCCCCTAACAATTGGTCTCTTCCCTTTCCTAGATGCAGCTGGGGTCTATTGTTCTACCTGCCTTTTTTTTAAGCAGAGTAAAACATTTACATCTGTTTTCATGACCTCACCAGGCAAAACACTGTCAAGTTCTCTCTGACTTTTTCCATTTTGGCCATTGAAATTGCATTTCTTTCAGCAGAAACAGTGAAAGGCCCCTAAGGAATGAGGTGCAGCAGCTTGAGCTCTGGGGTCAAATGCTGAGCAAAACTGCAAATGGCATTGTACCATCTTCTCCCCAGACCAAGGTGGGTGCTCCATGGTGGGCACAGGCAATCCAAGAACTGCGGATTCCAACCGTGGATACTGACTGCTGAACACCAGCGAAGCGGTTTCCTTACGTGAGCAGTTACAAGAAATTCTGGAGCTGTTTGTTCAGTGGAGAAGCTCGGCTTTTATTCAGACCAGTCAGGCCCCAGGTTTCCATAAACACCTTTTATGCCTGTGGAAAACGTCTTACACAAAAGGTGAAGCAGAGACAAAACGTTTATGTTCATGTCTCTCTCCAAGGCTGTTGCTGCAATCAGGGCTCTTCAAGCATGACCTCATGCAAGCCAAGAACAGTGGAAATCCCACAGACATGGACGAGGATCCCAGCAGGCACCATGAAAATCTTGTGTATCAGTGCCATGATTACCATCAAAGTCCTTTTCCAGAGAGATGGGGTGGGAATCACCTGAGCTCTAGAAGGAATCCATTTATCCCTTTTTCCTGCTGGCATTTAGAAAACACCAGCAGGCCATGTAACAGCACCAGCTCAGGCACAATTAGGAACACAGCAGAAAGCATCTTGCAGTCGAGCAAGTCCTGGCTCTGAACAGAACCAAGTGTTTCCACAGTTGGTGCACTGGGAATTTCAGTAACCTGCCCCCAGAGTTTTCCCTGGCTCCATCAGTTAAGGGCTCACCTCTATCTTAAAGCTGCCAGGTCCAAAACCCAAAGAACATCACTGAGCTCATACCTCTCCAATATCTGTTGACTAGCGAACACTGCCCATAGCCACACAAAGCTGGTACTCTGTGTCATCAGGGCAACCACAATGACATGGGCCAGGGAAAAGCCTCCTGCCTTTCTTCCCCATGATGATCCCGGGTAGTAGGGCCACCCCACTGATGGGCAGCATGGCTGTTTCAGTCTGCTCTAAACCCAACTGCAGTGTAAACAGGAAGCAGAGCTGACAGCAGACGGGCTGCAGATGCTTGCAAACCCTGCAGAGGGAATGGGAACCTACTGTCCTTCCAGAGACCAAGGAACCAGCCTATCTTCAGCACACCAGTTCCTGCTCAGCTCTTCAGTGCTGTTCTGCAGGCAGGGGAGATGCACAGCTCATCCCCTAAGAGGGACCTCAAAAACATCCAGCATGGAGAGACAGCGGTGCTCCAGCAGCTGAGGCCATGGAAGTGTTCACAGGGCTTCCTGCTAGGGAATTCTGGATATTTCCAAGCACCACCCTGCTTTTGGTGTGTCCGCACCACTCCCTGTGTGCAGGTTTAAGGAGTTCTTATTCCAAAACATACTTTTTGCAGCAGAGCACCCACTATAATTAGTGCCCACAACTAACTACACTGCCCGTATTTTTGTCTCCTGTGCTATGCCACCAATCTTAAAAGTATATGAAATTACAGACCTAGCTGGGAAAGAATTAAACCAATGCTCACAACTCTGTGTCTCTAAGGAAGTAACCAAGAACAGGAGCAAGAGAACCAAATGGTCTCCATCCTAGGAAAAGGAAGGAAAATGGCACAAAAATAAGTCAGGAGAAATGTCAGACTTCCCTTTTCCTGCTGTCCTGCCTATCAGGAAGTCAAACCACATTTTGACAAAGCAAATTAGGGACATGAGGCAGCTTCAACACTCTTGTGAACATCAGAAAAAGATTACTCATGCCAGAGGCAGATATTTAAATACAGGAGGCTCCTAAGGACATATCCAAGAAAACACTTCTCAAAAATGAACAGCAAAGGGAATATCTGAGAATCCCATGGCCGGAGGGGCTGGAAGAGCTGCAGATTTCTAGTGCTTGGTACAGGAGTCTAAAAACTAAAAGAAGTCTCCCCGAGCTGTTCTCTAGTGGTGTGAGCTGCCAGCAGGATCCTCCATCCATCAGATGGGCCTGCTTTGGGGCTGCCTTCCCTCTGCTCCTGGGAGAGGTTTTCCACTTTGGGAAGATTTCTTTATGATTTTCAGAAGTGGGAAACAGCAAAGGTCTTAAATTCAGCTCTGAAAGGATGGAAACCTCAGTATCAAAGCAGCATTGTGAAGATAAGTAACCACCAACACACACCGTCCATTGGAGCTGTGAGTCAGCGGGGAGTAATCCCTGCTAACACACTTCACCCAGGGTAACTATAAAGTGAATTCTCATGGAAGAGTCAAAGTGATTAATGTAACCACAAGTACAAAACACCAACTAAACTGGCAACCAAAAAAGAAAACATCACCTGAAAGAAAACACAATCATCTGAAACAAAACTGTGCTTAGTGAAAACCCCAACCCGTTTTGAAGTGATGCTGAGCTCGTTTTTAATAGCGAGATCCAAACCATGACTGCAGAGTCTTTGTTTAACATACACACACACACAAAAAGCAAGGCTTGGAGCAGTCCTTCCCTGTACCCACCCTGGGATTCTCTGGAAACATAGCAACCATTTAGGATGTGTTGAACATTTCCCTGTGCTACGTTCGAGCATTTGGTTTAAGTTTACTTCCGAGTTTATTGGTTGGGTAAAGTTTCAGAGCTTGCTTAATAAAACACAGCTTAAGCTTTGCAACCGCGCAGCCTGGGGAAGAGACACGGCCGAAAGAGTGGTTTGTCCCTTCAGAAAGCGGTACGAGCTGTGCTTTCCACCCAAACCCGACCGGGGCTCCCCGGGCGGGCTGCATCCCGGCTACCAACAAGCCAACCCGCCCGGGGTCCCACGGGGCTCTGCGGCCGCGCCCGGGACACCCGCGGCGGAGGCACTGTCCCCTCCAAACGCACAGACCCATTCCC
>JANHGB010042033.1:0-13518 GCA_026283785.1 Coracopsis vasa
TTTCAAACATTGGGATACACATTTACCAAAAGCCACCTGGTTGGTCAACACCAGAGGATCTGCCAACAGGGCTGGCCAAGCCCAATCAGAACTTTTACATGCTGTAGAGGGGGATAAAGCTCCTGTGGTGCACATAAAGAGTTTGCTGGGGAAGACAGCCTGGGTTATTCCTGCTTCAGGTAAAGGCAAACCCACTCAAGGGATTGCTTTCACTCAGGGACCTGGATATACTTGGTGGGTGATGAGGGAAGATGGGGAAGTCTGATGTGTACCTCAAGGGGATTTGATTTTAGAGGAAAACAGCCAATGAACTCAATTGTATGCTACTGCTTGCTATGTAGCACTTTTATAGCCCACCAACTAGATGTCGTCAGGTCACCAATGACTGACCCTGACTTTCCTCTGATCATCATCCCAACAAAGAATGAACTTTGACAAAACCAGACAAGCTCAGCAGTGACCAGACGAGTTCCACGTTGTCTTCAGCAGGCAACTATTCAACACTGCACACCATCTTGTTATTTCCCTTATGATTAATATTATTGGTGGCAGCAGTAGTGGTTTTGTGTTATACCTGAGATACTGGACTGTTACATTCTTTCCGTTCTCCTCCCCAACCCTCCTCAAGTAAGGGAGTGAGTAAGTGGCTGCGTGGTTCTGAGTTACCAGCTGGGCTTAAATCATGACACTTACGCCTAACCTTGCCATGGTATCATTTGCAAACTAACTTGGCAGAAATTAATAGAAAATGTTGTCCCTTAAGAGAAGCTTTTTATATCCAGAAAAATCTCTGTCTCAATATGGAATTGAAAAATTGCAAAACAATGGTGAAAAATAATATCAATATTTTAATAATTTAAAAATATTTATTCTGAAATTATTTTCATGTCACAGAAATGTGTTGATATAAGTATATATGGTGAGCTTTTAATGAACAAAAATTAATGATTATAAAGCTAAAGCCAACAGCTGGCTTCTTTGAGCATTTCTGCATTCTTAAGTAAGTAGGTCCACAGGGACTTCATATTTTCCATGTATCTACTGAAAGTATTTTTACTACCTTGGCTATTATATTTTAAACTCCAGAATTACTTAATTGTATCTATGGGGGAAGATATTTATAATATATATATATATATAAACATAAAAGACAGGATCCAGGGATTAAAATTTCCTAAATGCTTCAGCTCTCCTGAAAGGTTTCATTTGTTTTTAATATATATATTTAAGAAGGAGAAGAAGGCTAATGTAAATAACTTAAATGCCACAAGAATTTATAATGCTTTTGAGAACATTATGTCACACCCTCTCACATCAGTAATAACAGAGATGGCTCAGCAGTTTCTCAAGCTAACCAATAATGAGGATCACTTCATCATAATAGGATAACATTAGACTGCAGGAGCCTAAAACATTTCAACATGTAAAAGAGTATCATTAAAATTAGTTAATTTGAGGACGTGTAGTGTAGCAGTCAAGCAAAGCAGCACATGATATTGGAAAGAAAAAAATATGTTGCAAATAATTCAGATAAATTCATATTAAAAAAAAAAAAAAAGGAGGAAAAAAGATAGACCTTGCTGTGGCTGGATGTCTAAGCAGATATAAACATTGTTTTGTAAACTAAGAAAATAAGATTAAGTACTTGAACAAAAGTGCTTTTCAGGTTTTCCATCTCCAAGCACTGTGTTCAAGGTCTGTTTAACAATTTCCCTGGAGATCATTAGCATGCTCATTTTACTGAAGTAGATTGGAAATCGTACATTGAAGAATAACAATCTCATCAGGTCCTTATAATTACTACCGTTAACACTCTGATCTATCTGCATTTCAAGAAATGTAATACAATTAAAGAGTTACAAATAGTGGGCATTTCAGATATGTAAGTGGATGATATTTTTAACAATAATAAGAAATTGACAGAAAAATTTAGAAGGTAAAAGAAAAAAACCCCACATGAATTAAAAGCTTTTATTTTTATTATCACTATTTAAAAAGACTTTAAATAATCAAAAGAAATATGGATAATAAGGGAAAGTGCTTTAATCACAGAAATTAACTGAGTGACCTACTTGTGCTTGGAGATGGAAAACCTGAACAGCGTATTTTACCAAGAATTTTATCTTACTTTATCAGTTTACAAAACAGCACTTACATTATGTGTAAAAGAATGTGGAAAATGAGGGCATGTGCTCCTTTAAGTTACTTGGTTAAAGACTATTCAGTATGTAAGATAAATAAGTAACGAAGAAAGTGATAATTAAACATACAGATAAAAAACCTAATAAGAAGTGGTAACAGTGATGATGAAGAAGATCAGAACTTTTCACCCACTGATAGATGGGCCATACACGAACTACTCTGATATAGCCTTGAAGATGGTTACGTTGAACATTGTAACTGGTATGGAGACACAAAAGTGGCAAGAGTATTAAGGGTTACTTGAGTGAGGTCAGTAGGAATGTATGAAACTTTCATTGGTATGCTTAGCGAAAGAAAGCACCAAAGATGGGGAAAAGGCTGTAGCACATGAGATCAGGGAGGAATAAGTGTGGGAAGACACAGAAGAGAAAAAAAGTTGTCAGTTGGCATGTAAGCAAGGCCAGTCAGTATACTTGCCTGTTTCAGTCCTGTGCTTGATCACTGCTGTCTGTGCTTTTTATTATATAAATCTTTTTTTCTTAACGATTTTTTTTTTTTCTGTTTAATTTCAATGTCTATTCCCATGCAAATGGGAAAGCAGTAGCTGACCCCTTTGAACCTGGGCAGAGACTCCAAGTCCCCAGGTACCAGTCTGGGCTCCAGCAGCTAGGGAGGAGGGAGCCTTAGGCTGTAATGCTGAAAGTAGCAGCCACTCCTAACATGCCTCAGTAGTCTGAATCCCCAAATTCTCTAATATGGATGGCGTTTTTTTTATTTTGAAGTCTGAATACTGTTCTGGCAGAGTTTCATTTTGTACACAGTGCTATTTTTAGAGATTTCTAGTAGGAACATTTCAGCTTTCCTTCTCAAACCTTGAAAAATGTAGGGGGAATATCACGCTATGACAATGATTTATAAAGAAGAAAAGTCAGCAAAGTGTGACTGTTTCTTTATTTTATTTCTACAGGATAAGAAAAACATAAAAGCTTGCCTTAAGACTCAAAGTTAATGAAAGTTAATGAGGTACATTATAACATTTTTTTATTTCAGAGCAGAAGAAAAAAAATCTTATCATCACCTATTAAATCCACTGAAAAGCTTAATATTTATATTTAAGTAACACATACAACTTCAAGAATCATAGCATCGTGTACATAAAGAAAACAAAAATACAACAGGTGTATTCCATACAGAATAGCACATATGTGCCTTTATCTCATAAAGCTGTATCTCTTACAATTAATTCCATGTTCAGCTAATTTTGGATATGCCTTTTTAATTTTTTCCAGCCCTCCTTCCCTCACCCAGAAGGCCTTGTTTTTCCTGGCAAAACATGACTTTCATGAGTTTTGCCAGCAGTAAGGATTATTTTCCCAGAACTCTCAATGTAAATTAGAAGTGAGTGAATCTCTAAAGGCTTGGAAGTACAGCCGAGATAAGAAATTTATCTGAAACTTTTCATAGTGGCCTAGGGCCTTCAGTGGGAATTTATCAATCAGTATTCCACTGTATATTTAGGTACTTAAAAGTGTATTTGTGCCACTTAGGAAGAATCAAAGGAAAGCTAGTTCCAGAAGTTATTGTCTCAGGGAAGACTGGAAGAATGAACAGTTTGAATTGTGTCAACACAGAAGATAAAATAATTTTTTGTCCATCTCTTTGTTTAAATAAATCTGCTTCCCACTTGGGGTTCATCCAGATTTATTAACTACCAAGTGGGGGATTTCTATTGTTCCACGTATGTCTCTCCTTCAAATGTTTTATCATATCAGTTGAAGGCACCAGGAGGAGGTTCTAGTCCCTATTACATTGACAATGCAGCTTTATTCTATTCATTATTTCCTTTTGTATCTGCCTAAGATGAAGCCTAATCACTAAACTAATTTTATTTTATTCCAGTTGTGTAACACTATATCATTTTAGAAAAGAAAAGCTGTCTGTCTGATATACTACTCTGGGCAGTTGGTGAGCTCAGCAATAACATTCCTTGAATCTGGATCCTTAAATCTTTTATTTCTTCTCCTTCCATCCTGTGCCATTCTCTTTCTACGCTGACACATAAAGAATATGCTGGAGAAAAAAAATCTGGGTTACTCTGGCTTTCAGACAAAGTCAAATTCTTTTATGGGATTGCTTTTGCTCAAGGTAAGAAGATGGAGAAGTCTGGTGTATATCTCAAGTGAGTGGGTGCAGGGTACTTGGTTACCGGCTGGGTTTAAACCATGACAGCCTTCTCTGCTGCAGATGCACTGTTTACTTGTATTGAGCTTGTTGCCCACCAGGACCCCCATGTCTCTAGGACACCCCACTAGTGACAGGTTGCCAGCTGGAAAAGGAGCTATTTACCACGACTTTCTGTATACGGTTTGTCAGCCAGCTTTCCACCCACGGCACAGACCACTTCTCTAGACTATAATGTGTCAGTTTCTCTACAAGGAGGCTGTGGGAAACTGTATTGAAAGCCTTGGAGAAATCCAGATAGATGGGAGATTCAGGCTAGATACAAGGAGGAAACTTTTTATAATAAGAGTGGTAAAATACTGGAAGAGGTTGCCCAGAGGGTAGATGTGCCACCCCTGGAGATATTCAAGGCCAGGCTGGATGTGGTTCTGAACAACCTGATATAGTTGAAGATGTCCCTGCTCATTGCAGGGGAATTGGACTAGATGGCCTTTGAAGGTCCCTTCCAACCCAAACTATTCTATGATTCTATGAATGTCCACTGCATGCCTTACATCAACAGACAATATTATTTTGTCACAGAAGGCAATCATGTTTGTCAGGCACAATTTGCCCTGATGAATTCTTGCTGACATTTCCCAATCATTTGCTTCATTTCACTTGTAATAGCCTCAATGAGCATCTGTTCTATAACTTTTCCAGGGACTGAAGTAAGACTCATTGGCCTATAAATTCCTGGATCCTCCTATAAGCCCTTTCTATAGATAGGGGTGACATTAGCCTCTTCCAGTCTTCCGGGTCATCACGTTTCCACAACTTCTCAAAGATTATGGAGAGCGGCCTCACAACTATGTCAGCCAGCTCTCTTGACACCCTCTGGTAGATATTGTCAGGACCTATCAATTTGTAGAAGTCAAGCTTCTGTAATAGTTCATATACCAGCTCTTCTTTCACTGACAGTGGGTCTGTGTTTGCATCAACCTGAATTTTTGTTCTCAAGGCCTGGGCCTCAACAGTGCTGGCAAAAACAGGTGAAGAAAATGCTGAAAATCTCTGCTGTTTCAGCATTATTGGCAACTAATTCCCCTCTCCTGCTTAACAGAGCCAAAAAATTTCTTCTGTTTCTGCTTGTTGTTTCTATACCTGAAGAACCCTTTCTTGTAGTTTTGACATCTCCAGCCAGTTTCAACTCAAGATGAGCTTTTTCTACCTGCATCTCTGCACACCCCAGGCAATGCCCCTGTAGTTCTGAACAGGTACTTGTCCACTTTTCCACTTCTGGTGCACCCTGGTTTTGAGCAGAATCTCACAGTTCAGCCAAGAGGATCTATTGCTCTGCCTACTTCCCTTACTTTTAAAGGGATGGACTGCTTTTGTGCTTTCAGGAGAGCATTCTTGAAAATCTCCCAGCTCTTTTATCCTCCTTGGAAGCTTCCGCTATGGAATTGACTCAAGGAGAAAATATCTCTGTGGTAACTGGGACAATGGAAGCAGTCTTCAGGTATCACGTTAATAACAATAGTATAAGTGATTGAAGAGTACTCTAGGATGGGGGTGGAATTTTTGGGTAGATTCGCTGAAAATAAGCGCAAATCATATCTATAGAATCTCCATTAGTGGTTGTCCCAGTTTAGGTTATTAGCTCAGTAGTTTTGAGATAGATATTGAACATCAAGCAAAACTATCAATTCTAGAAATAGATTTAGAGACAATAGGTTTACTAATTTGTACTTTTACCTTAGTGTCTCTGCAATTACAGAAAGCATCAAGCTGTGATTTTTTCCTCTCTGTCTATACAGACAATTCATCTCCTCAAGGTAGAGGCCTGCAAAATTGCCAGTGCCTATGTAAATTTCCAGGCTTTCACAGTCCAGAAAGCAAAATGAGATCTTTCGTTTTAACTGAATTGTACTCCATAGTCCAACAAGTGAGTATAAGCAGAATTTGTATTTCAATTTCTAATATGGATTTGCTTCTCAGGAAACATGTGACCATGACTGTTGAAAGCAGTCTCTCTTTCCTGAAAGTGAACTTGCAAATACTGGAAGTGAAGGGGAGATATCATTAGCAGTACTGGAAATCTCACTCAGTATGTCTAAGAAATAAATTCTTCAAGACTTTATCATCAGCTGTAGAATAAACATCTTCATGGGTAAAAAGAATTTCAATACATAAAAAACACAAAGAAACAATAGACTGACAAGGGCGATCACTGTTGAGTGCACACTTCTGCACAAAAAAGGCTTGAGCCTGCAAATTGTGTAATCTCAGTTGCTAATTTCTTTTTTTTCCTGTTGCATGAAAACTACTTAAGGTAGAGACTGTGTGTTCTGATTTGGACAATTTTGGGCACAAGAAGACTTAATAAAGGAACTGCTGGAATAATAGACTTTTCCAGAAGTAACTTTTAAAATTAACAGTTAAAATTAATTTGAAAAGAGGAAACAGGGTTTCTTCCAGCTGATTACATGAAAAGGTTTTTGTGTCATTTAGATAAGTGTTTTCCTGGCAATGAAACTGAATATGAAATTATTAATTATTCACAATGTAATCATTAAGAAATTGGGTAAATGTAATCAAATTGCACAGCCAAATAAAATTAACAGATGCCACCAAGAGGAATAGGATAATAATGATATATTATTAAATAGTGGAGGGAGGGGAACCATACCAAAAAACAAACAACAGAAAAAAAAATGCATAAAGGTCTAGTAATACCACTATTTTTAAGTGAATGCTCTCTTAAAGAGGACTGAAAGGAATAGAACACTATAATTATGTGTGCCTGTGCATGTATTACATTACTAGATTTTATGAACAGAAAGCAGAAGAGATTTTAAAAGTATGTCTGGTTTCTATGCTATGTTCTTCCTGTCACAAATAAGAGGATGCATATGAATAAAATGATCTGAATAATTTGGTATTGTTAGACTTCACAAAAGAAGTCTGGCACCAGCCACCTCCAGAGATCTCTGGAAAATGGCATTGCATCTACAAAAAGAGCTTTCTGTCTTAAAACATGCCCTCCTTGAAAGACAAATAGATTTAGGGTTCTTGTTTTGTCTGAGCAACAGGACACAATCTTCTAAACCCCACACCAAAAATGTGCAGTGCTAAAGGTGCTTATTAATGGGTATGGGATGTGGATTATTAGGAAAGTATGAGTAGTTTAACATCATAACTTGGATAATTCAGTTATGCTTATACTATAAACCAACCTTTGGAAAAGTCAACATTTCTCTTCAGTGACTACAGAGGAA
Source organism: Coracopsis vasa (assembly GCA_026283785.1). NCBI lineage: Eukaryota > Metazoa > Chordata > Aves > Psittaciformes > Psittacidae > Coracopsis > Coracopsis vasa. The sequence goes on from JANHGB010042033.1 coordinate 7,584, forward strand.
AACTAAGATCCTAGACCAGGCACTGAAGTTTGTTGCCTAAAATTCAGCGCTATAAATATTCACCTATTCATCTTAGAATGTCACTTAAATAAAAAAAAACAAAACCAAAACCCCAAAACTACAACCAAAAAAACAACTATGAAATGCTTTGATGTTTTTCCAAATTTGCTTATTTCATAGAAAAAGAGTTTGTATATGGTACATGCATCATTCTCTTTTGAGAGGAAGGTAAACATGCTTGTAATGTGAAGAGAAAAATCTTCATGCTCTCTAATTTGTTTAGTTAGTCAAATACATCAGACAGAAGGATATTTTATGTAACAATTGTTATTCAATATTCTAATTATTCCCTTCATATATTTATGAAAACCTATTGCTAACCAACATGTAATTAGATAATATTGTTGCACTGTTTTTGTAGCTGCAAAGGTAAAACCTGCTGAAAATATATCTATATTTATTGAAATATATACGTGTATGTATACCTACATATAGATATATATGTCCTATATATAACACATATTATTAAAAATATATAATAATAGTGAATATATGGCAATCTTGGATCAACTTATCTAGTAATGTAAGTCATTCTGCATTATTTGTTATGGGTCACTATTATGAAAATAAATTAACCTCAGTGTTATAGAATGAAGTGCATGGTGAAATTCTATGTTTACGTATCACAGGAGGTCAAAGTAGATCGTAAGGATGTTCACTTGCTGCAAGAGCTTTGATTCAGTGGGCTGCCTATAATCAAGGACCAAGTGAAGTCAAGGTTAATGAGGACTGTATGAAACATAGTTCTCAAAAATTCCAGGCACTATGAAGAAAGCTAAGAATGTTTACATTCTGGGTAGTTGGACATATCAGTATGTATTAACAATTATATGAAAATTAAATCAATTGGCCTATTTTACACACTGACCTTAAAGTTGATGACATTTTCTTTAGAATTAAGACTTCTCCTTGTTGATTATAGAAGGAGTTCCCCAAACTCGTTTCAAAAGCCAAGAATTTACATGTAGAGGAAACAAAAGTTATGTTGAAATTTACCTAATCTCAACATTGATAGTTTTGTGTTTAAAATCTATCTATCTTGAAAGCATTCTTTGTGCTCACAGTTCAAATCTATAACTACTTTGCTTAAACAAGACCTGGCAACGTAAATTAACAATTCTGATGGTTCAGATGAGACTTTTAAAAATAGGCTTTAAATTTATCCTTAAGTGGTTTATTTATGTCAGCATAGTGATTTAACTTTAATTATTTGAATTGTATGCTACCATTATTTTTGCTATAATTCCTACATTTCCTTCAATATAATCAATGCTGGCTTTAAAATGTGGCAATTTCAAAATACTAGGTATATTTCACAAATAAAAACTGCTGAGTGTCAGAGTCCAATACTCTTTTGTTCTTTCAGATTTTCCATGTGAGGAAGATTTAATATTTAAATCTTAATTGTACTTATTTGAAGATAATTGACATTAAAGGGGATTTTGATTTAGAAAAGTGGTACAGCAGCATACTGAATTCACAACACAAGCAGAATATAACACAAATATACAGTTAGATCACAATACAGACATGATTCCCATTACCAGTCTCTACATGCTCACTGTCACAACACTGGGCATCCCCAGTCACTGGGAAGGAGTGCACGGGTTGAAGCCAGCTCACGCTCTTTGCCTCTCTTCAGAGTTCATTCTGTTGGTTGCTTGGGTTATATCCTGCATGCTGGGCTGAGGCACATCACTATTTCTTCCATGCTGATCTGGCTGGCTCAGGTAGATAATACTTATGATTGATTATTTTAGGAAGACCATTTACATAAAGAGTTGACCCATTCAATTGATACAGCCATTTATTCATGGCAAAGTCCACCTTCTGGTCCCCTTGATGTTGAGAGAATTTCAGTTTCCTTTATGATAGCTGTGGTTACTTCTTTCATTCTTTTCTGAGCTTCATTAGCACATCATCCTTGCTTCTCTTCTCTGAGTCTTCTTCCATTGTTAGGGTTCATTGATCACTGACAAAAGGTTAGAGATTGCATCTCATGGTACATTTGTTGGTATGCTTTCTACTTACTTGTTACAAGCTCTGAAAATCTAGGAGATGCAATTTCAAATGAAATATACCAGAATGATCTTTCTCTTGGATCCAATATTTTTCTTAATAACAAAAAGAAAACAAGCTTAAAATAAACCATGTTAAAAATCAGGCATAAATAAGTAGCATTATATGAGGTTTTCAACAATATGAATTATAATCAATTCCTTCTTTTGTGTCACATTATTTACAATCACAAGATATCTTTGTTGAACTGATCCATATGGTCTTATCTTCTTTCAAATCCAGTCAGGACACAGTCCTTCCATAACACTACGTACAAGATTAGACTGGTAGCATAAGTATATTTTATGTGTACTGTTTAATTATTATTTCATCTGAACCCCTCTCTACATATGTTGACTGTTGTGGGAACACAGAAACGACAGATTAATTAACATATGTTCCTAGTACTGTTCTGACAATTTGGTGTCTTGGTTCCACATACCTTTATTATCCTCTTCAGTTTCTGAGAGCTGAGTTACTAATCCAAACAGGAAAAAGAGGAATAAGTTTTCAAAAGCATTCTGGACACAAACCCATAGAAACATACTATGGAAAACAGCATGCCTGCTTAGTAGGATGACTACTACGGTTTTAACAGTCCCCACTTGTGCAGCTGGTATGCATATATATAGCTTTTTTATTCCACCAGTTACATAAATAGTTTCCAAATTATGTTATGTATTCAGTGTATGTATTGATTCACTTGACTAGGTTGATTCCAAAGAAGTCATTAATGTCAGTCAAATAAATTATATTTAAAATATATAAATATTTATGTTTAGCCAGTTACAAAGTTAACAGGGAAAATAAAAAGCATATTTAAATTCTTTTTGAAAGACTATGTATGACTTCCTTACCATGCAGAGACAAATTCTGGCATTGTCAATATTTGTTTGTTTCAATTAAGTCTAACATTATGTTATATCTAGAACAATCTGGACAATTTGTTGGATTTATACAGGAATTGTGCTGCTGTAACTGAGGATGAAAATTCACATTTTAACTCTTGCTGGATAAAAATTTTAAGGAATAGACAGAATATAAACCTCAGGGAGCTTTCAAAGCTCATTGGCCTGACCATGGCATTATTGACCATGTAAAGGGAGCAACATAAACTTTGTAAGACCCAGGAAGCACACAACTGCTCAGAAAGGGAGTTTATTTGTAATTTTCAGCTGGAGGGCACTCAAACACTTGAATTGCCAAGAAATAATTAACAGCTATTCTGGACATCACTTGCTGTCCACTCTCCACTGCCAGTGCACAGAAAAGGATTCAATAATAATTACGAGAAGGCAATGAGAAAGTGACTCTGTAGCCTACTGTGTGGGATACTCACACAAAAGTGGTGAAATAGGATTCTGATCCTTGTTGCTAGGACTGCTTCTTTAATTTGCTTAATTAGTTATGTAAAATACTTGAGCACTACTGGGGGAAGGGATCATAACCCATGCAAGCATACTAATCACTAATCTGTGTATGTATGTACTCTTGAGAGTGCTACCGGGATACAAAAGAGTTCTTCATTTTCAGTTCTCTTAGCCAGTAAGTACTGAGGTCTTTTCTGCTCCATGGAGGAGATTTATCACAAGGGGAGAAGAAAGCTGGCTGCCAAATGAAACAGCTTCAAGGATCTCTTACTTCAGGGCCTAACAAAAGAAAGGTCATCTGGTACAACTCAGCAAGCCCAGGCAGCAGTACCCCTTTCTCTCTCCACAACCTCCCACACTCAGGTGACTGTTGCCACCCAGTGGGATCTGCCACTGGAATTTTTATACGGGATCAGCTGCTACAGCCAAACAAAAAAACAAATTCCATGGGAAATATGTGATCCAAGAAGATAGAGTAAATTCTTGATTTTCTGGGTTTACATTTATGGTAAAGAGGATTTAGAAATATTTTTCATGGATTTGACTATTTCCCTAAAATATTACTAAGTGAAAGAATCACTGGCTTTTTACTCATTAATATCTTGTTTATTGTGGATAGTTTTTTATTGTTTAAAACCCCAAGTAATTAGATTGGATAATTTAAAAAAATAAATAAACAATGAGTCAGGGGTGTGGGTGTGGGTGTGTTGTTTCTAAATTTGTTTTATCATGTTTGAGGTTTCTCCAGAAATCATAATTTTCCAGAATGCAATCACCAAGCCTCCAAATTCTATTCAATAAAATAACCGTTAAACATGTCTTTGACGTAATTGCTGGAAGTTTAACGCGCATTATAGACATATGCAAAACCGCATCTACCTATCTGGTCCTCAGGCTGCCAACAAATTGCAAACTATAACTTTAAGAGGAATAAAATAAAAAACAGTTACAGTTCTATAACCCACAATTGCAATAAAAGAATACACACGTTTTAATGTTCTTTGCAAGTTACTATTTTAGTGAAAATACCAGTTGTACTTACTTACTTTTTTTCCTGACTTTAGTGTTTTTTTCTGTTGTATCAATGTGCAGATATGCAGCCTCTGAGAGCCACTATAACCTAGCATTAGCTGTAACTCTTTACCTTTTTCTGTTTCTCTTATAGAATAAAGCAGAAATTCCGAGAGTTTTGAAAGTATGCACACATATGTAAATGCAAATAATTTCTATTTTACTCCTTCTAAATTAAAAGCTTGGACCATAGCATGATTTTGCTTGATCAAATCTCCCCATTAAATATATATATATATATAAAAAAATGCTAGACTAAAATTGGTTTTACAAATTTTAACACCTCATGCTGTGATAACGATTTAGAGTGATATGTTGTCATTTCAAATTACTTTCCATTGACAGCTGTGATTTTTTTTTAGAATTACAAGTTAATTTGGCCAACATCCAGAATAAAGCCTCTGTAAAATTGTCTCTGTGTTTATTGTGCTTGAATGATCAGAAAGGGGTTTTTTTTAGCTTTAACACTTCAGAATAATTTTAGGTAACAGCAGGAGGTATATAGACTTCAAACTAAACTGCTGCTTTGATATAATTTTAAACAAACCTACATAAAAGAGATTGTTTTAATTACTGTGGTGAATGAACAAGTTCATGGGATTAGTGCAAGCCCTGGTATGAACAGACTTACTTAAAGCTAGAGGCTAGACAATTATTAATAGGTTTAAGGTTTTGGTTTGAGTTTGGTTTTTAGTTTACCAAGAACTATGAGATTCAGATCACATCTGGAACCTCAGATGTTCTTTCTCCTACCACTTCCATTCCAATAAGTGCAGGTTACATTAAAGACTGAATTAGATAATTTGTCTTTCGGTTAAAAAAAAGAATAAAATAAAAAAAATAGGAATTTTTGCTTAGGACTTCAAATCTCATTTTTTGGATTGCCCATAATTTGTTAAATGTCATTATTTAGAATCTTAAAGAATATTGAAACAATTATTTCTTATGATTTGCTTTGTAAACAGTCAAAGACACATAATTAATGTTGTCGTGGTTTAAACCCAATCAGCCATAAATCAGAACCACGTAACTCGCTCTCTCACTCCCCCCCTTAGCCCCCTCTGGCTCCCAGAGGGACGGAAAGGAGGATCGAAAAGAATACATCTCCCACAGGTTGAGATAAGAACAGTTTAGTAGCTAAAGTATAACACAAATCACTACTGCTACCACCAATAATAATAATGATAAAGGAAATAACAAAGGGAGAGAATGCAACAGCTCACCACCCCATCGACCGACACCCCAGCCTGACCCCTGACAGTGAACTAGCCCTTCCGGGTAACTGCCCCTAGTTCTACATCCTGGGCATGACGTGCTGTGGTATGGAATACCTCCTTGGCCAATCCGGGTCAGGTGTCCTGTCTCTGCTTCCTCCC
>JANHGB010042034.1:0-30755 GCA_026283785.1 Coracopsis vasa
GTGAGGGAAAAGGGGCGAGATGGCGTCGTGTGTGGGGAGCCGGACCCTGAGCAAGGACGACGTGAACTACCGGCTGCACTTCCGCATGATCAACGAGCAGCAGGTGGAGGACATCACGCTGGAGTTCTTCTACCGGCCGCACACCATCACCCTCCTCAGCTTCACCATCCTCAGCCTCATGGCCTTCGCCTTCACCAGGTGCGCGGCCCACGGCGCCGCCGCCGCAGGAATTCCCCGCCCCGCCTCTGGGTGCCGGAGGCGCCACGGCTGCGTGTACCCTAGGCAAAGGGGGTTCCTGGGGAGGGGACTGGTACCCGAGGCGAGAGCGGGCGGTGATTCCTGTTGGGGGAGGGATAACGGAGAGCTGGTGTCGGGCCGTGACTCGCTGTGGGCTCTGCAGGGGTGTTGTGTCGGTGGGTGGCTAGGAAGCACCCTGCTAGGGAGGGAGGCCCTCCACTCAGAGAGCCGTTACCTTTCTCTGCTGCGTTTCCTGGGAACTTGTTGGTCATTTTGAGGGTCTCTCTTAAAAGTCTTCACCAAAACGTGTGCTTTAAGCACTTGTCCAAAATGGCTTTTATTAGAGTATCAAGAAGCCCAGCAATTACATCATTCAAGTAGATAATTTACCAAGTGTTGAGGGGATGGGAGCAACTGGTCTGTGTCATTTTTATATGGCACACTCTGTCTGTGGCCAGTCACACACTGACTTAAGCCCTGGTACTGATATGGTACTGATATGGGTAGCCACATCCTTTCCCCACCGCAGAACAGCTCTGTGGACTTTGCCACTGCAGTCATTCATGGAAATAAAGCTAAGAATGGACACAGTTATTTCCATGAGAGTTATTCGTGGATGCAGTCTGAAGGGTGTCTTGCAGTATTTCTAAGTTGTGCATACTTTTAATTGCCTCCTAGTGAATGGGGCTGTGAAGATGATAACTTAATCCTCCTTTAGGCTAAATGGTGCAGTCTATGGGCAAACAGTGATTCCTGAGAGGTTTCAGCTGAGTTGTGCATTATGTTTAGGGCTCATTTACTTTTATGGCATTGTATGCGCACAATCAGATTTCATTGGCCTTCTTGATTAAACTCTGCATTTGACATAAGGATATAATTTGTTTCTAGGCCTGAGTTCAGTGTGTGATCTTCCATCATATTCTAAGAATCTAAATAGATAGTTTTTATCAGCTATGAAAATAATGATCAAGCCTGGGCTGAGCTGAGAAATGAGCATAAGGAAGCGTAAAATAGTGTAGCTGCAGATAGTCTGAGGTGTGCTTTGTCTGGTTTCAACTTGTGCATGGCCCCAAGGAAGATATTCTTGGTGAACGCATCTCTTGTTTGACTTAGATACTGTTACATTAGCTAAGATAGAATGTCCCAGGGGCTCTCAAATCAGAAACATGTTTCTGTGTTTTGGTACAATGTTTAATTAGAGACCTTTGCTACTAGCATTCATCTTTGTCCAGTCTCCACCCAATCACTTTTCTCACTATAGGGCTAATTTAGGTCAGACTTGTGAATTAGTAACAGATACTCTTCCGGACATCATTCTGAAGGATTAATGGAATCGATCGCTCACCTTTGGGGAAACAGGGAATTTTGCCATTAATTCGCTCAAGCAAAAGCGGAGCCAAGCAGCAGTTTCAGAACCATGGAGTCTTCTAGGCCCAAAGAATGGTGCTTCACTTCTGAGGTTTTTGTTTGCATTTTTCCCAAAGGAGCTTTTCTTTCTGTTTGTCTTGCTAGCTTTCTTACTTTGACTTCTCCAGTTTCACTTTCTTCTCTATATGTCCCTGGTCTGCCCCACTTCCTGTGTTTAAGTAACTGTTGACTTCTCTCTAACTCTCCTCTGTTTCTCCTCAGGTTGTGGAAGCTACTCTGATTTTATTTTTTTTATCTCCTTCCCCTATACTCTTCTGCTGTTTCCAACTGTCGCAGGAGTTTCCTCAATCTCCTGAGAGATAGGAGAGTGCTGTCTCCATTGCCTTATTTGGGACACTTCCCAAACCATATGTACTCTTTGAGAAACTGCAGGAGAGGAGGTAGTTCCCCGCATGCTTCCAGGTCTGGCCTTTCTATTCCCATCAGCTTATTGCACTGAGTCTCCAGTGGCTTGTGCTTGTATTTCCATCTCCTGGGCGGAAGACATTATAGATTTCCCAGTAAAGTGTGACAAGTGACTCTTTGCTTCCCCTGTGCTGTCGTAGCTCTACTTATCAACTTATTAAGCAGGGTATTTTCTGTGTTGTTCCATACTGATGTTGTCAAGTAAAATTTATTTTTTCAGGAACTTCAGCATAGACAGAGGAAATTCTTCTTCCCTTAAAGTCTTTCTTGTCTCTTCTATAATTATGTTATGTCAGAAATATATGGGGCTTCAGAAGATCTTGGAAAAGGCTTTTCCCTTGGATGTACCAAGCAATAACATAGGGTCTCCCTTGTGATCACTGGGAGCAGCTGATGCTGACTTTGAGCTGATAGATAAGGATGAAGCTGACTTCAGACAGCAGTGGTCTTCAGGTAGCAATAGTAATACAGAAAATGAAATGTGTGTTTAACTTTTCCACTTTAAAGTGGGGAGTGGAGGGTATTCTGGTTTTTAAAGCATGTCCTTCTAGTGCTTCTGACAATGGCTGCAGATGTCTTGGTTATTTCCTGCTGAGTGATCCAGATGCAGGCTCCTCTGCTTCCAGGCTGTGCTTTGGAGCAGAGGCATGGGATGGCTCTAGCTTTGCCTGTATTCTTCCTCCCTAGAGAGAGGTATGTGGCCTTCTCTGAGCCCAGAGACAACCAGAGGCAGGCGGGTGCTGGAGGGGATATTTTGTGGAGCACAACAACAGGACTGAAAAAGGTGACAAATCAGTAGCTTCTGTGTGAAATTTCAGGGGTTTATGGAAGCAGGAGTAAATAGTTTTTTCAGGCAAATACTATAATTCTTACCTTGATTAATTAGTGCACAGAAGTGAGTCTCCTGATTTTACCTGCTTCTGGCAGGAAGATTGGATGTCTATCCCTTTTGAAAGGTATCTGCAAGGTGTTTAACACTGCATACATCATCTTTGTTGATTTTGAGGGGAAGTGGTGCCAACATGACTAGGACAGCTTTCCTGAAGCTGAGCAGTACCCAGAACCCTGATATGCAAAGGTGAAGACCCTTCAGTGCAATTGGTGTGACAACTAAGTGATGCGATCACAGTATCTGTCACTTCTGTCACTTCTGTCACTTCCATTCTGATTTGTTGTGTGATGTGACTCTAATAAACTATTATTTGTTAAAAAAAAAAAAAAAAAAAAAAGAAAGAAATTCCTCCTCTTGGTGGCACTTGTGATAGCATGTGCCTGTGTTATTTGTCTGTGTTAAAACAGGAATGTGGTTTTGCTATCCAAGCCATTGGAGCCCGAGACTCTGGCTAGGAAGCACGCTGGATGGCATGAGGCTGTTGAGATTGCCAAGGGAGCCAGAATTAAGCTGTGGAACTTGGGGTTCATATCTGGTGTAATTAATGTCAGCCTGTGCAGCATGGCTGCTGGAAAATGACTGTTAAATCTCAACTGAGCTGGTTTAAAGAAAAAATGCTGTGGGGAGCCCCTAAGGCCTGCAGAGAAACCATTCATGTTTAATGTACTTTTCCCTGTCATACAGTTAAACTAACACAGTGCTTAAATGCCTCACAATGATGAAAGTCTGCTGCGGAGCTGTTAAGGTTCAATTTTGAGGAAAAGGGAAATAATTTGGCAAAGTGAGAAATATTTTGTAACTGTAGCAAATATCAAACGTGGAGCACATTTATACTGTCACACATTTTTTACTGAACCATCCAGAAATGTGACAGATGATCTGCCAGGTGGAACTTTATCCCTCTGAAGTTTGCTGGCAATTTTTTGGTATCATGGGTTGGGAATAAATAAAGGAATATGTTTAAGTAGATAAACTGATCCTAAGTACCTGAAAATTACCCAAATTTAAAACTTTAGTTTCAGTTCTAGTTGGCGATGCATTATGAAATATTAGCTGTACACATTTTGATAGTCTGAATATTGTTTCTATTGGTATTGCCAAGGTATCCTAGAACCTGTTTGTTATAAAACTTCGGTGGGCTTGTTTTTGTTAACCTCACTGCTGTTCACTATATTCTACCTGCCCGAAAAGAAAGAAATGCTCAGTCAAGTTTGCCTTGGCATTCCAAACTGAATTGTTAGGTCTCTCTTCTGGCCATAGTATGACAGTAGCACAAATAATACCTGGTATTTTATTCAGAACTTTGGCTTAACAGGTCTAAAAGCAAGATGATACTGTCTTTGGTTCTTTTAAGTTGTGCTGTGTCTCTGTTACGCGTGAATTCTAAGACGTGCAATTATTATTTGCAAAGGCTGATTGTAATTATTGTTTCTGCCCTGTCTGCACTCACCTTAGGCATTTGACATTGGAAAGAGGCTGAGGGAAGTGAAAGGCATTGTGAGCAGCACCAGAATAGGAGAGGGAAACCTAGGAATTGCATCCAGGCTTCCAGTGGTTTTGGTCTAGGTCTCTGTTTCCTGTGTAAATGTACTTTGGATGATGCTTCTGTCAACATTTCAGTGGAAAGAAGCAGGAAGATTTTTTTCACCTTGTGTTTAGTCGTTGCTTCTGCATTGACTTCTAACAATGCTTATGGCTGGCATGTGTTGATTATATGTTTAACTCTTGTGAGAAAGGGATACCCAGAAGTGCAGAGTGAAAATCATTCAGTGCAGTTTATCTTGATTTGTTATATAATCAGCATGCTTTTTTTTTGATATACTGAATTTCCATATAGTCTTTATTTAAATAATGAAGCCTTTCAACTTCATCCTTATAATGTACTTTAACACTTTGATGTTGTCTGTCTCTTCAGGGATGATTCTGTCCCAGAGGATAATATTTGGAGGGGTATCCTCTCTGTGATTTTCTTCTTTCTAATCATCAGTGTTCTAGCTTTTCCTAATGGTGAGTAAGGTTTAAACTGTTTATATTTCACTTTTTTGTAGCATGTGAATTTCTCTTTATTGCCACTGAATTTATTTTGATTTTTATTAAAGTACCATTTTTTAATGTATTTTTTCTTTTTTGAATTCCTTTATGTTAAGGAACAGTCTAAAAATGGGTTGCAGTCATACTGAGTGGAGATAAGTGGAAAATGCAGTTTTATTTATAGCCTGTCTGTATCTAACAAGGAAGTGAGTCTCTCAAAATCGGTGCCTGTTTGCAGGTGCATAGTTGCAGCTTGGATTGCTAAGTAATGATGCTGCAGATCCTTAAATAATGTTTAAAAGGAGTCTGCCTTAGTGTGTTTTAACAAAAGTGTCATTCTACAAATTCACAGAGGTATAACATCTTACATAAATTGCTTTACCAGAGGGTAGTGATAGTTAGAAATGGTCTCAAGTTGCATTACAATGTAAAACCATAGTTTGTCAGTAGAAGGTTAAGGTGAGCGAAGATTTTGGTAATTGTGTGAGGAGCAGGAAGTGCAAAAAGGTAAAAAACCCCTTTTTGTGACACTTAATTCTGTGGAGGAAATGCTCTTACTGCTTAGTTTTGGTCAGGGGGTTTTGTGTGGATTTTTATTTTTATTATTACTTTAATTTTTACTTATTACTGTCAGCAAGAGCATAATTCTTGGGTGAAATCTAAACTGTCTCATGATTAACAGTGCTCGGAAAAAACAGTACTTGTGCTCAGGACTGCTTTGTACTTCAGAGCTGGAGCATGTTTTTCTCATTTTAAAAATCATTAATCTGTACTTTTCACAAAGTGATCCCTGGAAAACTGTATGCCACAGAAAAATGAGTTTTAACGCATACAGTGGTGAAAGAGCAGTCTGCAGTGTGTGCTGAAAATATTTGTTCAACTACTTCTTGCTACCTAAGTGTATGATTCATGTTTGCAGGCTTTCCAGTTTCACCAGACTTACCTTCTGTGCTCTTCACATTAACTGAGAGGTTTTTAATCTCATAAAGTCAGTTTAGTTGCTGGTTCTAAAGTAAATAATATTGACACTGGTAAAGAGCATAGGTGTCTTCTTGTCAGCTATATGTACTCAGTTTGGAAGTTTTAGGAGACCTATTTCATAACATTTCATGGTTGTCTGAATGCTAAGCACTATGGTTCTTTGCTAACACACAGAAATTTATAATTGATAACTTCACTGGGAGCAAGCCATGTGTGAGGTTTGGTCTAGAAACCAGATCAAAAAGTCCTCAGGTACATCTGGGATAGTGTGTCTCCTGAGCAAACAGACTACTACTGTTCTGGAAATAACTATGAAAATAATGGAAAATTTTGTCTATACCCTACTAATTGGCAGTCTCATTTTCCTCTCTGTAATCTGCTATTAACTTTTTTTTTTAACATAGAGCCACAATTTTTGAATGTATTATATAGTTTGATGGAGAACCGATTCATGCTCATGCCAAATCCTTGTGAGATATATTAAAAAATAGATTGATTGTCTTCTAATAAGCTTTTTATTTACTGTCCACAGGACCCTTTACACGTCCCCATCCTGCAATATGGAGGATGGTTTTTGGTAAGTTCAAGTTGTGTTTCTGACTTCTTAAGTGCTTCTGCAGCACCATTTGATTTAACTTCCAGATGAATGGAATTGTTATGAAATGTAATTGTGCATCAGACTTGTGTGAATGTCACTTCCACTTCTGAGCAATTGCTTATAATCTCTTCTTAGTTGTGTTTGGGAATTTTGTAGTTATTCTGTGTTAGGATGGCGTAAATTAAATCACCAGAAAGGGATCATTCATTCTGATACTCTGTTTTAATCCTGTTTTGTGTTTGTGCTTCCTAATCTCCTTCCCCCGCACCCTTCCTACTGCCATCTTTTCCCACCCCAAAAATGTTTGAGTTTTTTTTAATAGCTACCTCATATGCTATCTGACGTCTAACTAAATCCAGTTTAGCAAGGTGCTGCTTTTCATTATTGGGAAAATATGCTATTACTTTGTATGTTAATTAAATTGTGTCATTGTATAGCTTAACATACATTTATTAATACTCTTAAATTTATATATTCGTATTCTTAACTTAAAATCTCAGTAGAAGTATGTGTAAATATTTGCATTTATAGTTTGGAAAATAATTACAGAACTGACTGAGAAGACTCTTGCTCTTTGAATATTTGAATTACATGGAAAAAAAATAAGGAATTTTATTTAGAAATAATTCAGGGTTCACTCAGCATATCCTAGACTTTTAGCACATTTGCAGAGAATTAGGCACACTAGATTTAAAAGCTGATCCCTTTCTTTTTAAGGGGAGCAAATATTTCTGTCTCCTGCCACCTTATATAGCTAAAAATAAGTAGCCTCCCAGAGTAGCTGATTACTCATCTGTTGACACCAAGAGGATACTGCTGATTAGACAGTATCCATTAAAGAATCCTGCTCCTTGTGAAGTTTGGGGAGACAGAGTTCCTGCTGCTCATTTCAGGTTTCAGCAAATGGAAAGTAAAAGGTCATTCTCAGTGTTGATCCTGTCAAAGCTTGATCCCCTGTACTTTCAGGAAAAGGCTGCATACAAAATCTAGAGTAATGTTTTCCCCTGTGTAATTCTGCTGCTTCTGGCACGGCTTATTTAGGCACGCTTGAGGTCTTGGACCTATTCATGAAATGATGAAAGGCAGAAGTAGTGTGTCCTCAGCGTTTCAGGATGCACTCTTGCCTGCAGGCTGTACTGTTTGTAGCAATATGGCCTCTGTTTACCTGATGTGTGTTTAGGATGTATTGCAGAGGACAATGTTTCAGTTCATGTGTGTACACTTTGAATGGAAGTTGTTCTCTAGCATACACTGGGGATTAATAACATGTAGAGTCTGGTTATAGTTGAAAATATATTCTTAGGATTGCTGTAGTTTATTTTGGATAGCAGATACTGAGTTTATTCACATCAATCTTTCTACTTTCCATGACATTGCTGCAGGATACAAGTAAGTTTGAGTGCTAGACTGTGAAAATGGTATTAGTGTCTGTATGCCTCTTCCAAATGTGGTCTTAGATATCTGTGAACTTGAATAATGTAAAGATATGCTCCCAACAGTGGCTTCATCTGCTCACAGATCCACACCTCAGAGTCATAACTTCTCAGAATTTTTTTGTTTTTTTAAAAATCCATATTGAGACACTGGAAGGAGAGAGGTAGTAGTCCCAAATGCGATAGTGTTTCATAATTTATAATGGTGTCAAAACAAATAATAATAATCTTTACCTTTAAAAGCTTCAAGCAGCAAATTTTCTAGCTCACAAAAGTAACTCAAGCATGCATTAGTTTATACATACTCTTTATTGCCAGCATAGGTCAGAATTGCCACGTGGGATTATTTATAATAATAAATCTTGATCTTTGTGTTGAACTCTGCGTATAGGCTTAGGGACCTGCATTAGTGAGACCAAGAATACTTAAAGGGACAGAGCTAATCCAGTCCTGAGGTCCTAATATATCTCTTAATAAAGAGTTTCCTGATGACAGCTTTGTAGCGCTTGTGTTTGAACTAATTAGACTGTGTTTCGATTGGGTTCATGCAGTCAAGCATATATTATGTCACTTGAAACAGGAGGTGATATGAAGGGCCTGAGTGTTCAGAGATTACCATCTGACTTGTGTTTCTAAAGCTTTTTTGCAACGAGCTGCCATATGTAGAAAACTTACCTGTGCGAACTGGGCACATATAAAGCAACAGTTTTGACAGCAGCTTTTTGGACTCTGTGTCCCAAGGAGTCCTGTGAGTGAACATGATTTTAAAGCTGAGTCTTTTTTACAGGTCTCAGTGTGCTCTATTTTCTGTTCCTGGTGTTCGTGCTCTTCCTTAACTTCGAGCAGGTAAAAGCAGTGATGTACTGGCTGGATCCTAATCTTCGATATGCCACAAGGGAAGCAGATATTATGGTATGTACCCATGGCACCTTATTGGACATTTTGGCTATTTTAGGCATGTTTTGAGTGAGTGGGAAGGTATAAATCTGAATTTGCTGGCATAAGCAGTACAAGTTTGTGCTTATACTTAACAGAGTCAATGAGCCTATTATAATCAATTGGTGTGAAAAATGGTCTTCTCTGTATTTTTTTTCTAATACAGGTGAGTGTACAGTTGGGAGAGTGAGGTATGTTTGAACTGGGATGGCTTTGGATTCCTTTAAACGATAAATATGAGCCTGGATACTGAAAATAGACCTAGCAAGGTAGTATCTAAATAAGGCTGGTATGGTGTGTGTGTGTGTGCGTATGTCCGAGATCAGTTGGGGTTTTTTGATGTCTCAATGCTGCACTTAAAGAATTTTGATCTTTCCTTATTGCTCTGATCTTAGTACATGATTAGCATGCTACCGAGTATGTGGAAATCCAGGTACAGCAACTGCAGGGCTCTCCTGCTTTCCTTCCAGTCACTAGCTAAGCACTGGTGCTGTTACCATTGGGAAACTACTTCCACAGACCATGATCTGGAGTGGCATGGAAAGCCAGGCTTGTTCTTCTGCCTGCTGAGCAGCTTGCAAGGAGTTTTTAATACAGAGAACATTGCTTTTTAGGTGAGGACACTAGCACAGGGATTTGAGGCAGTAAAAGGAGGCCTGGGAAGAACATGTGAGGTCACTGGGGAGACAGGCATAAGAGGGTGTGAGCAGTTGAGCACCAAGCAGGAGAGGATTACTATGTGGAGAGATAAGAGTGCTGTTATCAGACTCGTGCCTCAAGAGTAAGGAAATACACTGATTGATTTTCTTTGGCAAATAGCAGTTTTCTGCATATGCAAACTACCACACAGCACCTAATCAGCAGTGGCTGCAAACTCCTGCTCTTTAGCAGGAATGAAAATCTTTACAGTGCAGTAAGCTTATATAACTTGATTGATAGTGAGGGCTGCACACCGGCTCCTTACCTGGAAAACTTTGGATGCTTCAGGTGTTGCACCTCAGCAGTACATTTTGTACAACTTCAGCGTCCAGAATAGGGCTGTGAATTTCTGTCCTGCAGGAGACATGTGGTGGTGAGGTGTGGGCAGCCTGCTCTTAGGGTTGTGGGAGGACACATTGCGAAATAGAGCATGAGTGTGGTGCTTGGTGATGTTGCTGGGCAACAAAAGGGAGCTGAGCTGAGGAGTCTTGGTAGGTCAGATTCACCTGGCTCTCCTGTCATTTAAGTTAGAAATAAATAGATTCAAGTCAGGGGAGGACTAATATTACTACTGGCACACAACCACAGTACTGTTGTAGTCAGCAGAAACTTACTCTGTACTACTTTGCAATCCCGATACTGTCCCTTAAAGTTGGAACAAATTTTTGAAGTGCAACTACAGTGAAGGCTGCAGCTTGGTTTCTTGTACAGGGCTGGCAAAGTTGCTTGAGTATAGAAGAAAGTTCAATGCATTTCACTGACTGGCAGAGCCGCAGCTGGAAAGATGAGCTAGAGAGGGGAAAAGCCCCAGTAAAAATAAAAACAAAAAAGCAAAATCCCTGAAGAAAAGCTTACTTTTATAGTAACCTTGCTGTTACTCACTCATTAGAGTTTCGATATCATAGCGTAGCTAGGAGCCTGTGCCTTCGTTTGTGAATTCTGTGCTTCTCATGCTGGGAAATGAGCCAGTTTTAGCTGTTTTGGAATACATGCACTAAAGCTGCAGCTTTGCTGTCCTCAGGACAGGTGGCGCAGCTTTCTGTGAATGACCAGCAGCACTTTCATGTATGAGAAACAATACCGTGCTTTCACTTCAGAAAGCACCAGCACAGGGGAACTAAAGTAGTATTTGTGTGAAATTGTACATTTTTCTCTTTAGGGAGACCAGGATTTAAGTCTTGCTCTGCCATCCCCTTTTCAATTTGGTCGTGATTCATTTGTGAACGATTAACAATAGTTCTGGTCTGAAAGAGAATCTGTTAACAGTGCTAAGTAAGCAGTGCTGTGTTGTCACCTGCAGGTGGCAATGTACATTTTAGGAATGTTGGGGAGCAGAGATGGTTTTTTTGTTTTGGGTTTTTTTTTTCGTGTTTATTTCCAGTTGAGAATAGTTCAGTTTGTGCCCAGTGACAAGACAGAACCTCACAGATGCAGCCTCCTGATAGCATAGAGATTTTTTTGTTGTTTGGCAGTGATTTCTAGCACTTGCTGTACAACAGGGCAAGAGAAAACATTTCCTTTGTTATGGATGGCTAAAATATTTATATTCTTAAGGAATCTGCCACTTATCTGTGACAAAACAGTTGCAAGTTCTCTATAATTTTATTTAAGTAATTTAGCCATGTAACTGAACTTTCTCTCAGAATGTGGTCTGGAAAATTGCTTTCATGAGGAAAATAGAACACAAAAGATACTCAAGTGAACAATGAGATGAGTAACATAACATTACAAACTGGTAAGGATTAGCCACTTGTGAGCCACATCTGAACACCAGACAGCATGAAAATGGGGGAAGGTGGTTATTTCAAATCAAGACCCACGAAGAAAAGCAAATAACTGTTTTCTGGAATTTTGTTTGCTGATTTTATTAGTGTTGATTTTATTGCTCCTGCTGCTCCTCTGTCATATTAGAAATGCATGTTCCTTCAGGCACCAAGGTCTGTCTGTCTTTAAATTAGAGCTGTAACTGTGGTGATACTAAGTCTTAATACTGAAATTTTTTCTTTTCCTCTGAGAAGAGTCTAAACTCTCTCCTCCAGAACATTTAGAAGGACAAGAAAGCAGAATAATGCTTATTTTAATATTCTTATCATTTCAGGCTTGTTGCACTGGATGGAAAGAATTTTCTTAATTCTAGTGCTTATGAACCTGCCTGCTGATTGAGATGATTTTTAATTATTTTTTTTTTTTCCATTAACAGGAGTATGCTGTGAACTGTCATGTTATCACTTGGGAGAGAATCCTCAGCCACTTTGATATATTTGCTTTTGGGCATTTCTGGGGCTGGGCTATGAAGGCTTTGCTGATCCGCAGCTATGGGCTGTGCTGGACTATTAGCATCACCTGGGAGCTCACTGAGGTAGGCCACACATTTATCTTAATTGGAAGTAAATGTGTGAGACTTGAATTGTTCTTGAAGAAGTGTGAATGTTACTGGAAGGATAGTTCACTAGTTCTCAGTCACAGGTTTACATTTTAAGCCTTAAAAACCAGATGCTGAGCAGTTGATGCAGTTGCATTAGTGGCCAACAGCAAACTGGGGTTTAGGTGATTTACTACCACTTGAATAGGAGGGAAGTCTAGGGCAGCCTATTGGTGTCACCCACAATTTGTTTTTCTGTTGTTCTGGGAGTCAACAGATTCAATGCCCATGGTACTTCAGATGTTGACTAATATTCCCTGATTCAGAGCAATTGTTCTCCTTTTTCACCTTGCAAGATCTGTGATCTACTGTCACAATCTCCTTATCCCAAATACAACAGTGTTAGGCGCTGTGTATAGACATGCATACTGTCAAGTACAGTGGAGTTGAGAGATCACCAAGGAAGGTGTGAGGACCTATGAGCAGAAGTCTACATGGAATGGCAAGACATCATTCAGTGTGTTGTTTTCTGTCATGAGACCTGAGCGTATAGCCCTTCTTTTGTTAAATTGTACCCCACAAGTCTAGTTAAGTCATGTTCATTGACATAAAAATGTGAGTTTTTACTAGACCTAGATCTAAGCTAGTTCACACATGGTGTGGTCCCTTGTACCATGGTTTGGAAAACCACTGTCAAGCTTTACCACAGTTCTCCTACGCAGCTGTATAAGTAATTTGACTGTTGGCACTTTCAAATCCTATTTTGAATTAAAAAAAACCCAAAGAAAAATACTTGACTTGCTTCAGTCAATTAACTGTTGCTTGGACTAGTGATTGCTATTGTTAGACCTGTTTTCAGAATTTAAGCTGATTAATTGCTACTCTAGTTATTTTCATTTGCATGTAACCTAGAGCTTGATTAGTATAATATGTGTCATGTCAGACCCGACGGTGCATTTCTATAACAGAGTTTAATTTCATTGAATTTTTTCATTGGGCAATTCAGAGGAAAAAAATTAAAAATCCAATTTAGACTCTGCTTTTGGGACAGCATCGTCTAACCTGTCACACTTAATAAGTGTAGGTGTAAACACCTGAATTTAATCTTTAAAATCATAGTTTTCTGTAGAGCCTGCTGTCTTGAGAATGCTTGGCTCATCTGACAAGGCATTTATCAGTCAGAAGCACAGATAAGGATTTAGTTGTATAAAATCTTCTGAGTTTGAAAATACTGGTGCCATGAGTTCCTTTTCAGAGCACGTTTTTATTCTGTGACATTGAAGGTTATGCTGTTTTCTGAGCTATTTTGAAACTGCTTCAGATTGGAATTTCACAAGTTCCCGTCCACAAAAACCAACTTTGCTGGTTATTGTACTCATTTTTTCCCTCTGGAAAAGAAGAAATTTGGATTTGTTTCACATGTACTGTTATCGTTCAGTTGATCATCACACAACCATCATCTTCAATTTGACACCGCATGAGGTGTCTAGTGTTCCCTGTTGTTGAAAAGCAGATTATTGGAACAGACAGTGTGTTGGGTAAGGTTCAACATATAGAGAGGTTATCATCACTCGGATTTTTAATGAATTAGTTAATTCAGGACAGTCATTGGAAACCTACACAAGTTATCAGGGCAGTTACACAGGGATTTAGCTATGCATCTCCTGTTAACATTAATGGATTTCAGCTGGCTCCCTGTTCTGAAATGGGACACTTGGCTCCATGCTATCAGATTGAATTTGGGATACAGGCAGACCTTGGTGTCTCATTCTGAGAAAACAGCACTTTAGAGATGGTCTGGCTAACACATCTGTGCTGGTTTTTGCCGCCTTGTTATCTATAATTTCTTCTGGGTTTGGCTGGATTATTGCAGATTGAGATTGAGGCCTACTGCCACTTTCAAATTAAATTAGTTTAAAATATGAAAGGGAAACTGTAGCAAGATATTCAGCAGCACTGTGTAGCTTGGGGCATGAAGAGAAAGTCAGATTTTCTTTTCTACAGGTTGAAATTTCCATTGCTTTGTCAAAGAAAACCGGCTTGCTTTGATAAACTTTTGCAAGAGTGTTCACAGGAACTGTCGTGGCCTGTATCAGTCACTGTAATTTATTATAAATGGTGCAGTATTCATTGCTGTTTACAGAAAATCTTGTTCCTTTTCCTGAATCTGGGTTGTTTGATTGTTTTTTTTTTTAATATCTTATTTATACATCTGTTAGAAAAAGATACTTTATTACTAAGTCATACCAGTAATGTTCCACAGACACAGTGTATTTACATTAATTGACAAAAATGGTACTATTTTTCTGGAAGTAAGAGTATTCATTATTTTGCTCGGTGTTTTGTTAAGCATCTCCTTGAGGATTCCAAGGGGACTGCTTAACACATGGCTGTCTTGATATCCAGTCCACAGCTAATTTTTTCAGTCTATTTTTCAGTTGTTGTGATTTTCCCTGTAGAATAGAGAATATTATTTTCTCTTCAAGGAGAATGAGAGGTGCTGAATCCATTGCTAGCTCTCAGTAGATCATGTTTACATCTTGCCCTAACTCTGGCCACTTGTTCTTCATGCTATAAAAGTATGAAGTCATCAAATGTATCTATAAATACATTTAATTGCCTTACTAATGCCTCATAGTGGTACTCAGAAAGAAACAGATTTCTTCAGAGGTAAATGATTTGTGAACTTTCCAGGGGAAATATTTAAGAAACTGAATGTCCAATTGGTGTCAGCTTTTCAATCTGATGTTGGTTCATTTCTGGCTTATTTTCCAGTATCTTCACCATATAAGTACCTTCATCATTACTGCTTAGCACAGACCAAGCAGGAATATCTCCTTAAACTTGAGCCATTCTGAATTAAGTATAGCAGCAAAGCTTGTAATGTCTGAAATATTGGTGATGTCTCAATCTTTTTACAGTCACTTAATTTTCTAAAAATAGTAAATGAAAGAGTTTTGAAATAAAACAAGTCTTAAGCCCTGAACTCCAATATGCTTAATACTGACAGCAGTTACAAATGCATTCATTTTACTTATTGCATCTTGTTGCTGGTTTAGGAAACGTACTTAAAACTATTTAGCAAGAATAAACCAAAGATATTCTTCAAATTAGCACAAAACACCTTCTTTCCCCAGCGAATGCAGTAGTTTTGCTTGTTTCATGCATTTCTATGAATGTTCTGTGTATCATCTTATGTACACATAGCCCCAACAGGGAGCAGTCAGAAGGAAACCTCTAATGTCTTGCAGTTCAATCCAAGGCCTTCTGAAGTTAATGGAAGGATGCTCATCAAATTTCAGTGATTGTGGCTCATGTCCTTGAAGTATGACATGTACTGAAAAGCTGATTTTTGAATGTGTACTTAAAAAGTGAATTTGTATGAATTCTGTACTGTTCCTCACCCAGAATCTTTTTGCTGTATTCTGTAGCTCTTCTTCATGCACCTTCTGCCTAATTTTGCTGAATGCTGGTGGGATCAAGTCATTTTGGACATCCTGCTTTGTAACGGGGGTGGCATCTGGTTGGGCATGGTAGTTTGTCGCTTCTTGGAGATGAGGACCTATCACTGGGCAAGCTTCAAGTAGGTCTAAATTAAAACAAACATTATGTTTGATGTTATAATATTAAATTAATTTCCTTGGGGAATAGACCTCCTGTTTTGCATATCTAAAGTGCTCTGTGGTGTAGAGGGGGCATGCCATCCATGTATGCTGGCAGTGCTGTAGATTTATTTTAAATTTTAAAAATCCATCTCATAGTAATGCTACTGTGCAGCATATATTAGTAAATATGGTTATGTATATATAATTTTCCATTGCAATCTAAGTTACAAGCATTAATGCCAAATGAAAATATGAAGTAATAAAGCTATTTGCATTTTCAGCTCATTTTGTACAAGTAAAACTTTGAAGAAGGCAGTGAACAAACACTGTAATTGTTTTCTCATTATATGATATTTTTAAACTAGATTTGGGCTCACCTTGATGAGGCATTAGTGTGGCAATCTTGTCAGCACTAGCTGTTATTGCAGAAGAATAATCAGGCTGATTGTATCTTTGCTGTGAATTGTCTTACTTCATTGCTGACCCTCTAAAACAAATGGAGTAATTGCAAAATAAAGCAGCATTTGTTGTGTAAAAGGGCCACAGCTTGTGGCCTACTAAGTGTAGTTCCTAGCTGTCCAGTTTCATCCATAGTTTTTTGTCCCTCTCCTGCCTTCCCTGCCAGTTGGTGGCAGGGATGGTTATCTGCATGTTGCCAATGGTATGGATGGAACAGATCAAGTACAAAGCCAAAGGGTATTGCTTTGAGGGATGGAAAAGGAGCTCAAATCTTGGCTTCCAAATTTGTATCCTACATGAACTTCTGCACTGCTTGCTTTTCTTACTCACAAATTTGTTAATTGCTTTGAGAACCATTCAGCCTTTAGTCTCAATTCAGTTTTCCTGCATTTTCCTCAGAGTTGTTGGTCCCTCTGTTTTTAGAGAGTTCACTGAAAAGTTAAAGCAGCAGAATATCTATGGCAGGACTAGTCTTTACTGTCTTTGTGAAATAATTTTTCCTACCATTCTTTTACATGCATGTGTATATTTTTTGATCTTTAATATGAGGAGGAGCTGCACAGAATAAGAAGCTTTTCCTTGTGCCCTTTTGTTTTTTTTTCTTTCTTTTTCCACTGGATAAACACAGATCTTAAGGTTTAGAAGGTTCCCCATTATCTAAGATCTTACTACCTTAAAGGAACACAAGTATCAGAAATACCAAATCTGAGTTGTATTTTATTTGTTTGTTTGTTTTCTTTTTTTGTGCAGAAGAGCCAGGGAAATAACAGCGTGAAAACTGGCTTTTGTAGCCCTGTAGTCTTCCTTCAGAAAAGAAAACTTGAGTTTTTCTTAGATTCCCTGTCCTATGGATGCTGTTGCTCATCTGAATTAATGTTATCAAAACCAAAAACTAGTAAGACTTCTGCCAGATGAACTTCCATTCACATCCCTTTTCAAAAGGGAATTTAAAAGCCTTCTAGCTTTTAACAGTCCTATCAGATCTCTTCAGAAGATTTGCATGCCTCTAATGTCAGAACATCAGAGGTTGTGTGTGCTGGAATTGCACTGTTTTCAGACTTGTGAAGCGAGCCCCTCCTACAATTAATGAGTAATGAATCTGACAGATTCTTGAAGGGTTGATGTTGATGAGCTCTAGAACAAGGAGCCTTTGGGATACGAGCAATGGCAGCACAGATTAGGAAGAAGTACCCTTCAATTTTTCCAAAGGAGTTACAGAATCGCAATCCTTGTTTCTTCCCTTCATGGGGAGAATGACAGGTATGTTTTGTAGTTAGTTACTGACAGAGAAGAGTGGACTTTCAGGGTGGAATGTACCCTTACTGAAATGCCTAAAAGATTATATTTCTTAATTCACCCTTGCCTGGTACACTGTGGTGTCTGTGAACTTCTCTGCTGTCCAGCAGAACAGTGTGATTGTTCCGAAACACCAGTAACATGGTTATTGCTTTTTTTTTTTTTTTATTTCCCTTTGCATATTCCTTGTATTTACTCCAGCCATTTTCTTTTTTTAGAGACATTCACACCACCACAGGGAAAATCAAAAGAGCTGTATTACAGTTCACACCAGCCAGCTGGACCTATGTCCGCTGGTTTGACCCGAAGTCTTCATTTCAAAGAGTGGCTGGAATCTACCTTTTCATGATCATTTGGCAGGTAAGAAATCCTGTGAAATCAAAGCTGCTATCAGCTCAGTTACTTACTGGCTGTGTTTGGCCAGAAGATACTCTAATGCAATGTATGTCTGTCATTGAAATACACAGATAAATGAATTGATAATACAGAATTGGTCAGGGCATTGTTAACAGGAGTTACATGATAGTTCAGAAGTGTAATTACAGAATCTGTGGGGGAAAAAAACACCAAATGTTACAGATTGCTGTACTGGTCATCAGATTGCTCTTTGCAATTGATGCAATTTTAAGAACTGCTATACAGTGGGGTTTTAGGGTGGACTAATTTTTTGTTTGGTTTGGTTGTGTGGGGTTTTTTTTTTGCTTTAGTGTGTTTGTGTTTTGGGGTTTTTTTTGGTTGGTTGTTGTTTTCCTTTCCTGTTGACTGTGGGATGGATCACTGATACCTAGAATTCTGGCCTTGATCTAGTAAGACTACAATGTGTCTCAACTGTTCTGATCATGCAAATGCTATCAGTCTTCACTAAAATGTCTTTTTAGTTTACTGAATTTAGTTTTTAAAAGGAGAATTGGAAGTGTTTGATACACATTTTTTTTTTTGTTGTGGTGGTGGTTTTTGTTGTAGGGTTTTTTTTTTATTGTTGGGGAGTTTTTTTTTGGTTCTTTTGGGTTTGTTTTTTTTTACATTTAATGCTTTCTTCTCTACCAAATTTGCCTCAGTTATTTACCCTGATTTGAGATATGAAAGTTAGCAGAAGGCCTCTGCAGTGTGAATTAGTGTCTGGTCCCTTAATGAGTTTCTGGATAGAGAGTAAATACTTTCACAGTTATGTCTAGGGGAAGATTCATTGTTTTACTGTTTTATTCCTTGCTTGTCCTAGAGCAAGAATCCTTGATCTAACCAGCAGGGCTATAGTAGAGCATAAATAGTTTTCCTTCTGTGTTTTAGTTTCCATATTAATATCGGCACATAACTTGAATCCTATTGGCTAACTTCTTTTTTTTCCCTAGCTGACTGAGTTGAACACATTCTTTCTGAAACATATCTTTGTGTTCCAAGCAAGCCACCCTTTAAGCTGGGGGAGAATTCTCTTCATAGGAATCATTACAGCACCCACTGTAAGGTAACTTTGTTGCCATGTTGTTTGTTCTTCAGTTTAAAGTAGCCTGACTTCTAGGCACCCAAGAACTGCATATAGTTTGTGGATAAGTACAGCACATTTCAAGAAATCTATGCTTTTGCTACCACAAAAAAGCAAAACAGTCATTGCTTTTCAATAAAGTGTATTTTCTGACAAGTAACTTAATAAGGTATAATGTGTATAAACATGTGTTTCCATAGGGATGCAGAACCATCCTGTTCCATCTTCTGTTTGTATAGAATCTCCCTGTTTTGTGAGTTAACTGCATATGTTATCCTTGAAGTCTGCATGTGAAAATATCCAAGCTGGTGAATCAGGTGCTCACAAAAATGTAAATGAGGAAAAATAGGAGTTGTTGGTTCTTCTGAGTTCCTTATTCTGTTTGTCTACCGGAAATATTGGCATGTTATGTGAAAAGATAGAGCAGTACCATATTCCGAGTAACAGAACAGTATATATATAATCATAGAATCATAGAATAATTAGGGTTGGAAAGGACCTTAAGATCATCAAGTTCCAACCCCCCTGTCATGGGCAGGGACACCTCTCACTAAACCATGCTACCCAAGGCTCTGTCCAACTTGACCTTGAACACCGCCAGGGATGGAGCGTCCACAACTTCCCTGGGCAACCCATTCCAGTGCTTCACCACCCTCACAGTAAAGAATTTCTTCCTTATATCCAATCTAAGCTTCCCCTGTTTAAGTTTTAACCCGTTACCGCTTGTCCTAAACCAAGTAGATTCCAAATTAAGGATCAGACGTCCACCTTTGCTACTCCCCAGTACAACTGGTTGGGGAGGTGATGGGGCCAGTGCTAATGAAGGCTGACTGACAGCTTTGTCATTTCACCGTGGGAAGAGGGCAGGGAGTTACCAAGCTAACTTCTCCCATGGTATTAAAACATTGCAACGGCAAGATCTATTTCTTTGTTTTCCATAGAAGAGGAAACCGACACATGACAAAGGCAACAGTTTGCTGGTGACCAGTTTTCTAAGAGAAATAGAAGAATAATGAATCCCCAGAGAGGCTGCCCCAGGCAAAAGGACCACTTTGGGTTTCCCCAAGTGCAGCAAAGGGTAGAGATCTCATAAGGAGGCTAACGGGCCGATCTTGTGGCTGAAGTGAAAGTGAAGTGAAAAAACAATCAGTGAGAAGCAAAGAGAAAAAGAAAAATATTTCTTAAAAAGGGATGAAAGCACAGAAGTTATTTACAGCTCAGAATCTAAGCACCTGGTATTGCAGCTACAAAATATTTGGGATTGCTGAAACACTGTCAGCTGACGTGACAATTATAAAAAGAGGAAAATTTAAAGTGAACTTATATTTTCCCTAACAGAGCTGTTGAGCTGCTTCTATTAATGAAAGAAGAATAAAGAAAAGGGAAATATAATCAATTAATATAGATTGGCTATATTAAAGAACACCCTATAGCTTTTTAAAAGTAAAGGCTGAAAGAAACCTCACAGCTGCAGAGTTTCCAGTTAAAGCACAAAATTCAGCTTGTTTCATTGAGCCAAAGAGTCGCTGGGACTACATGTATTAGAAACGAGCAGATTTTGACCAGAATTACCAGAAGGCAACAGATTCCTCCAAAGCTTTTGCAGAATTAATGTTTTAGCCCAAGAAATACAACAGTTCATACATGTGTGTGTATATATATAAAAATATACATGCACATATATATATACACGTATACCTGTATGTACCTATATGTACATGCACACAGACACATACATGTCTTTGTGTGTGTGTATACATATACATATAACTGAAAAGCTCTCTCAAAAAACCCAGAACTGTAACTGGAGTGTTTAAAACCCTCTGAATGATAGCAATGGTTAACTATCAATTACCCACCACACACCGAAGTACTAAAAAAAGGAGAAAAACTTAGAAGCATATGAATTACTTAAAAGCTCAGTTCAAACCAATCTGAAGGCACTTAAAAGCCAATTTTAGCCAGAATTTTCAATAGTGAAAAAACTTTGTGAACTTTCCCCATGACTTATATAATTACAGTCACTTTATGGCTATGCATTTTTAAAGGAGGAAAGAAGGAGGAAATGTCTATTTTATCTTAACCAGTTAAAAAATAAAGATATAAAATCTGCAATGGAAACCATCAGTCTCCTAGTATTAAGTAAAAAATAAATTTTCTTGCAAACCAGAGAGAAGCCAACATTTATTAGCATTTCTTCTACTTTTATGTTATATTAATTGTCACATACTTCTGAGTCTTGAACTGCTTTCTTTCTAGAAAAAGTACAAAATTTCATAAAATGGAATACATGCTGGACATAACTTATTAATAAAAAAGTTGCATTTCCTTTTATCACAGCACAGCAGATATATTAATATATTCCAAAGATGGCTGAAATGGCTTCTAGTACCACATTTTCTGTATGACGTTAGTAACATCAGCATAATCAAAATTATCACTTCTTTGTGTGGCAACTCAGGCACAGTGCAAATGTGACATGCGTTCACCTACAGACAGACCAATGATTAAAATGGGGATCTAAGAATTCTAGATTCTTGAGGCACAAACATTATGTAAAATTCAGTGACAAAAATGATAGTGATAGTGACAGATTGTGACAATGATTCATAGAGTCTTTGAGACAAACAGAAGAAGAAAACAACTATACTAAAAAATATTCTTTTTCAAAATATAGTTGATGTGAGTCAGAAATGGAGATGAGTATGGTAAATAACTTCTGATGATAAACTTTTCACTGTCCTTTGAATGAAATGGCCAAGCATGCAGAAAGGCAGAAAAAAGTCACCTTTTGTTCCATTAGAAACTTAGACTGCTTGAAGTCTGAGAAAGCATAAAGATGGTGGACTGCTCAACAGAAAGGCACTGATGCTTAGTCTGATTTTCCCAGGAGATTGTAGGAAGTAACCGTGCACATCATTTATGTTTAAAGCAAGGTAGCAGTTATTTAGACAAAGCAGATTGGAAGACAGAAAGAAACAGAGAGGGAAGAAGAAACACAAGGGATATATCTGGTTAAAAGTCATTGATTTTCTACTAAATATTAAAAAATGAATACTGCCAGTGTTAAGCCCAAAGTCTGCTTTACAATCAATTCATTTTCCAGCATTAATATACAATATCTGTACGAAATGCTGCAATACCTTTGCTTGGGCTTTTGTTTGCTAGCTTGTTTCTTTGTATTAACCCATTCTCATTTTCGCTCATTATACTTTTAAGCATGCAGAACCTATACTAAGATCAACTTTTTCCACAAATAACATACATGGCAAAGAGAACAAAATATATGGCAAAATAGAAAAACACTAAATGCTGTGAATGCTTTTCTGCTATTTATTCTTTCCTGTCTTCCTTAAAGTGTGGCATTTTCACAACTGTGCATTCAAGGAATACAGAACAATGGCAAGGGGTTTTACTTTGCAGATATGAGAGAAGAATTTTTTACCTTTGCCAAAGGAAAAATTTTATTTTCCTTGGAAGTAAAGTTCCTTTATTCCTTTCCTCTTAATACAAAGTATCTTCTCAAATATACATCAAAATGCTAACTAATCCTATAGACAGCGTTGCTGGTAACTCATTATTTTAACCTACAAGCTGCAATTGGTGGGCTGAAAAAGGCAAGGGAAGTAACACTAAGTTTTAGGTTCAACACCTGTACTGTCCTTCACCTTCTAAACATATATAATATATGAAAGTTTGCTGGGGTCAAAAATACAGGTAACATGTTCTACTGCATTTGGTTTGATGGCCCCAGCATAGTACCATGCTTCCCACAGAACCTGGCTTCCTTTTCAGCCTCAGCAGCGCAGGCCTGTATTTGCACAGTAGTTCCTCCTTTTGGGCTGATCAGAAGAAAGGAGGCAACAGATTTTAAAATACTCTTTCCATTGGCACAGCAAGGCACATTTATGTAGAAATAACATATCAGAAGGGGTAAAGTGTAAGTTGAAATATAAAAGAGGAAAAAAATATTAATAAATATAAGTTTTAATACATGTGCGATTTTATCAGGCATAGTGTAAGTATAAAATAATTTGCTACAAAAGTACGCACAGATCATGCAATATGAATGTTGGCATGAGTTTACTACATATTCCTTACCAACTTTCTATATACTCATCACATTTATTTTAAGTGTATAAACTCTAGATGTGTTCAATAATAATAGTGCTGAACCATTTACCTGTCTCTCTTCATCTGCATCAGCTATTTCCCTGTGGTTGCTGGTACAGAGGCATGAGGGCTGCCCCGGGATTCAGGTAAATACCGCCATGGAAGTAACAGGCAGTGACTTTCACCATACCACTTAGAAGTGGCTGGTGTGGAACTGGTGGTACATACCACAGATGGGGAACCTCTGCTCTAATCTTGTCTCTAACCTTGAACTAGGACTAATTATTAGAGACTTGTGATACAGAAAACTAACTTCACAATGAAAAAATTTTTACCTGGATTCTTTCTGTTGCTGTAGGCCACAACTGTCTGCATAAGACCTTCTTGAGAACATCTGGAAGAAGGCTGACAGTTATGAGCAGAATTATACCCAGCCACGCAGGACCACTAGACAGCATTTGCATGAACACGTAATACATCCTCTGATAATTGAGAAAAGGCCTAATAGGAAAAAGATTAAATAGATATTACATTTCAGTACACAAAGACTGTCCATGTTAAACGTAAGAACTATGACACTGATTAAATACTTCAAGTTCAACTTCCCAGTCTGAGGGAGTTCTTTCATCCCTGTTTTCTCAAAAAGCGATCTCAAAGAGGTAACTATCTTCCTCTTGTCCTCCAGGCTGCAGGAAATACCATGATCTGTCCTCCCTCCCATGATACCTCTCCCTTGCAAAAACACACACACCAAAAACCCCAACACTTTCAATGGTCTATGTGTAAGACATACTAATTCTTAAAAAGCTTCTGACCAACAGTAGAAGAAGTAGGTGCTCAGATATCTATGGTAGATCTACTTTGCTAAAAAAGGGCGCAAATAGTAAGCACAAACACAGGACTCTTGGTCATCCACACAACTTCAGCTTGAGTACTACTCCCTGGCTCTAGTTGAGGCTGCTAAAGATAGCTACCATCAAGACAAGCCCAGAAGGTAGGTGGCTAGCGCCAAGCTGCACAGACATGACCCACTCAGTGAGATTTTGCCTCAGCTCCTTGAACCAACCCTTGGACTGCTTTTGACTGTCCCAGTGGTAGTCTGACATCTGGTATCCTTATATTCTTCTTTAAGAATATTTTAGCAGACACTCAGTGAAAGAAGAGCTGAGCATTCTCTAATTATCATTACAGGTGTGCTTAAAATGTGATTGCTATTGGGAGCTCTGCAGTATATAAGCACTAAATTTAATTCTGTTTGGGACAAAAAGGTGAAATACATAACAACTTTTATGTTTCTGACACAACTTTTGCAATACAATTTATATTAGGGTTCATACCAAATAATTCCTCCCCAGAGCAGAGAAAAGACAACGTAGAATACCAGTGATCCCCAGATCATGAAGTGATTTATCCACGTCCAATAGTGTGTATCTAGTGCAAGCTGACAAAAAACAAGTGAGATTATATGGTGCTGTTACTATCTAGAAGCAGCAGAATGCGCAGCAGGAGATGAAATAAAATGACACCCTTTGAAAAAAGAGAATGATTCTACATAGAATCAGTTAAAAGATTTTTTCCAGTTTTGAGCACAGTTAAGAAAGCACAGATAGCAAAATCTGTATTTAAACTAATATGACAATGTATGTTAGAGAGAGAAACCGATATAAGTTAGCAGCAATTAGAAAACAAGCCTTAGGAAAATGTCAGTGGATATCTTACCTTCAATGTAACCGTGAATACAAGCACAGTGAACACCAGTGTTCCAAAGGTCCAGTTTCCAAACATCTATAAAAAATAGTCCAAAGCAGTTACAGGTAATATTGTTCACTATATGAATTGTCTAAAATAAACCTCCTAAAGCTATGTATTGCTTTGTATCAGGAACTCACAGTTAGGCAAAACCACTGAAATCCTACATGATCTATCCAGTGCAAAATGTTTTAGTTTCTAGCTCTTACGTGTACATACCTCAGATTTCTTACAGACAGGTAAAAACCCCTACAACTGGTGCACTTAACCTGAAGTTCAGTTATGTTTCCTAATTAAAATCAAGTGTAGCACAGTTAATAAATCACTGAGATTTACAAATGAACTGGAGTAATTTCATCAATCTTCTTTGATGCCATCGTTTCTCTGATCTCCCTTCTGTCTGTCCTTGGTACCCCAGAATTTCTTGGAGGTTCAACAGCATGTTATACAGATGAGTAACAGAACAAAAAGAATGTGCTAACCATTAAAGCCATGTAAGTATATAGATGTTCTACATAGGTTTTAAGATTAAACACTTTTGAAATATCATGAATATTGAAATAATGAAATAAAACCACTCAGCTTTTCAAGTGGCAGAAATTATCATTAATGCTGATGGAAGGAAGAATTGTCTGTGAATATGGTCACAGAGGGTTGCTTGGACTGCAGCAGCTAAGAGACAATCAGGTTCAGGATCTAGAGAAATGTTATGAAAGTAAGCAGAGTTCAGACAGTGTATTTTAGGAGAAGAGACTTTGACTCAGGGTATTGCACCCCTGAGACAGAAAGGTGCCCAAGAGAGCTGAATGACTTTGAAAGAGACAGCTGCTG
Source organism: Coracopsis vasa (assembly GCA_026283785.1). Taxonomy (NCBI): domain Eukaryota; kingdom Metazoa; phylum Chordata; class Aves; order Psittaciformes; family Psittacidae; genus Coracopsis; species Coracopsis vasa. Next base: position 25,536 of record JANHGB010042034.1, read on the forward strand.
TGATCTCATGAGCTCCCTTCTGCAGTAGGATATGGAATTTCAGAAGACCACCTAGTTGGGTGCTCAGGATGTTTCTCAATGAACAAAAAGGCAAAATGGGAGCATACAAGAAAAGTGCAAAGTTTTGCATCAACGGAGGAGTAATGTAATGTATTGGAACTGATGGGCTGACCCTGCTGAAAAGGAAGTTGTAGTGGGGTTATAGTGGATGCCAGGTTGAATACAAGACTATACTGTGCTCTATAGATGAGAAAAGCTGCAAACTGAGCTGTACTGGGAGGAACATGACCACTGAAGAAAGGTTATTATTCGTATCTACTTGACTATAGTGAGATTGAACCTGGAACACCATGCCCAGTTTTGGGCACCTCAGTCCAGGAGGGATGTGAAAAAAAATAAATGGAAAGGATCAACTGGCAGGCAGCCAAGGTGAGCAGTTTGTAGCTCTCCTGTGAAGAGGCCGAAGGACTTGTGTGTGGTAGAGGTTAAGGAACAACCTAGTAGTTGCCCACAAACGTTTGAAGAACAACTACAGAGATGAAGAACTGAAACAAACCTCTCTTCAGCAACAAGACAAATTCTGCTTAGGATTTAGGAGATTTTTTTTTTTCATTATGAAGGCAAACATTGGAAGAGGTTGCCCAGGAAGGTTATGGAATCTCTATCCTCAGGGATATTCAAAACTTGAAAAAGACTAGACAATGCCTTGAGCAAATTGATTTTAATTAGTTCCGCCCAAAGCATAAAGTTGAATTGGATCACCTCCAGGGTCCCTTCCCATCTACATTATTCTGTATGAGCTCGCCCAGGTTTAGAAGACATGGGCAAGTGATCACACAAAAGTACTGCTGCAGGAAAAACTCCAAATGGAGACCACAGCCAGCCATGAGGCAGAAATCTGTAGGAAACTAGGCTGAGAATCCAATCAGTTTGCAATGGAAAGTAATTTAAAAATACTAAAAATAATTTTAAAAATAAACATATGACTGGCTGAAAGATTCATTTTTCTGAGTATCCTTTTCATTATTCTAAAATTACACAATGTGCGACCAAGTGTATAGAACATAAGATGAAATGCAGAAAACCTTCAGCATTTTGACCTTTTACTTTGATGTGTAATGTGATAATTTCATAGGTCATGACATTGCTACAATATTTTATGTGCCCTAAAAAAAATATCAGTGCATGGACAGGAATCTAGTTCAGGAACTTCAAATTAGGTCATTTACCGACTGTCTGTTTGCAGTTAAATTCTACAATACTCTCATGTCATACCTGGCATCTCTCAGGCAGCCTAGTGTCAGTCTAGCTTTCTGCACACTGAACAGATGAGTCTGCATTTCCAATAAAAGCTGCTAGATTAAATAAAAAAAAAACTGAAACAACCTTCCTCTGCCTCTGTTTGTCAGGCTAGACAGAAAGCACTGGGCTGCAACCAACCCTTCACCTACCTATCTTTTTAGTTTAAAAATAAGGTCACACCAAAGGCACACAAGGCTCCATAAGGCTCCTAATTTGGCACAGAGAAATGCAAGCAGAGCAATATGGGATAATGTGAGTTACAAAAACTCATAATGTATTTTCAGCATCGAATATCTCAAGATGCTATTCATCTTCAGGCTGTGAATCATTCTTTTGTATGTCTGTTAACATCTAGTTTATGAAATATTTTTTCCATGCTCTGCTCCCAGCCTATCCAATTCTTCCCCTCCTCCTGTGACTGTATTTGTTGATCCTGCATGTTCCAATTCACTATTCTAGTTAACTCTCTCCCTTCCTACTGTTTTATATTTCTCACTCCATTATTCCTTTCAACTTAGTTTCTCCTACCTATCTCTGAACCCAGCTTAATTGTATTTAATCCACTCTGCACTAAATATATATAAAAAAACAACTCACACATGGGGAATACATTTTATTACATGGGTAAACTAAGATGACATTTACAATCTGCAAGTACTTCTACAGTCCCTCCTCTTCTTTCCTTCCTTATGTAGCAGGTCTCTAACTTTATGCTTTAATAGCACCAACAATGATGTCATATTCAAAGTGGAACACCATTCACGCAAAGCAGTACCACAAATTAATAACAATTAATATAAGATAAATCTTTGGTATCTTAGGTTTATTTACCAGGAAATGACCGAGGCAGGCATTTATGAAGTAAATCTCAGTGATTAAAAGTACGTATCTTCATTATTGTAGTAATATCATTCTACAGCATGAAAACAGTTTCAAACAAATTTCTGAATACTGAGAAACATCCTGGTGGGGGAGTATGTTTGGAAGCAAACTTAATGGTGTGCAGTCTGACACAGGTATTAATTTAAATTAATTAATTTAAATATTGACTTCACTTTTTACTGATTTTGCCACAATGACAATTAGTTTCTTTCTGGAGGGAAAGAGGAACTAAAAATATTTGCTTCAGCAGCCATTTTAACAATTTGGAACTTAGCTTGAATCATCTGATATCATTTATGGTATTAGTGGTACCTTCAGCCCCTTTAACCTGTGCCCTGTTCTACAGTAACATATTGTTGTGATAAACCTTTCAAATCTTTCATTGACTTTTTCCAGATGTGAGCATAATTTAAATACTTGGAAATAACCATCAACAACAACTAGCATTCATGCATGTATGAACTCATCTATGTATCTCTGGCTACTCCTGAACACTAACATTTTCAAGCCTAAAATTGCAACTCTAAGTTTTATACACACACACAAGCATGCATGCCGAATAATGAATTTTTTTATCTACTGTGACACTCAAGAGTCAGAATATCTCAAACAACACATTTTATCACCAAATACTAACATGGGTATCCAGTTGTAAACATAAACATTCATAATTTGCAAATTAGGTACTAGTCTGGCTTTAGAGCTTTACCAAGAATTTGACTGAATGTGTGCTATAAGAGAAGAATAAAATTCAAAAAGGAACTCAGAATATTTGCAATACAAACCATGTATAGGTATAAGTTCTTTAGTTTTCAGGACTGTAAATATAAGCTGATGCAGAATTTTGAATACCTAACATAGCGCATAATGGTACCAGGAAAAGAAGTGCTCCAGTGTACAGTTATGCCTAATGGAAATTCACTCTGTCCTTGTAAAAGCTCTTTCTAATATGTGTTCTCTCTCACACTAGATGTTTGTTTCATAGAATCATAGGTTAGGGTTGGAAGAGACCTTAAAGACCATCTAGTTCCAACCCCTTTGCCATGGGCAGGGACATCTTCCACTAGAGCAGGTTGCTCCAAGCCCCGTCCAACCTGGCCTTGAACGCTTCCAGGGATGGGGAAGCCACAGCTTCTCTGGGAAACCTGTGCCAGTGCCTCACCACCCTCACAGTACTTCACTGATATTTGAATATTGCATTTCTAGCAAACATGTACATTACATCCAGGCAACAAAATTGTGCACAATTTATTTTCTCTCACTTTGAGGGTCTTTTCTATCTAAAGCTATTCAAGCACTTTATAGCATAAACTGTAATAAATTTTCTATAGCAGAGTCAGCAACAAAATGTAGGTCATAGAAAAACACAGAACAAAATAAGAAAATGCAAGGAAGCAGAAAGCCTACTTATTTTTTAAAGTTTATGGTTCTTTACCACACCTCATATACCTCAATATACGTTATTCTCTACAGAAACTAAGGATTTATAAAGTAGCAATAAAGAACATTTCTATCTATAAATTTAAGAGACATTTTGAAATAATTATAGGACATATTTAACTGCTCTTTAACAGTTTGATTAAAGAACAGTGAAAGATGAAATGGATATCATGACAAATCCACAATAGTCTTACCATGTGAGTGCTGGTTGTCATTAGCTGAGGATAGGAAGAGAAGCAAGTAGCAAAAAGAAAAAAAAGCACACAAATAAAATAGACCAAAATATCAATGGGTAAAATAAATAAAATGCAAAAGTTCTTAAAATTTGCATTCACGTGACTGCAAAGCAAGTAGAGATAAGATTATTTTAAGCTGCCATATGTCAAAAATCATTGAAATATTAAAAAGCTTGTTATATTTAAGCTCTTTTATGATCATTTATAACTACTCTACAAGACTTTTGATATGTTAATCAGATATTCAGCAAATGCATGTCAAACACAAAACTTAGAAGTTACTATGTGAATTCTGAAGGAAAAGTTGGAATTTATGATATATATCTCTGTTGTATATAGTCCTATGCCTATTTACTGATGCACAACATATCCTATTGCATACTTCAGACTTTGCTAAACGGATGACCCATCTATCTCACCATAACTTATAAAAGTTATCTGTACTGGAAACATTGAAGAAAACAAATCTATGTTCATAACACCATCAACATTAAAAAAATTACCTTTGATTGACTGATCAAACCCAACACTAACCTGTCCATTGCTGGTCACAACTGTGTTGTCATACAATAAATAGGCACCAAAGAAAAATACCACAGCATCAAACACTCCTAGGAATGTCCAATAAATAAATGCACGCCAGCGCAGCAAAGTATTCTTGGCAACGTCTCTGTGTAAAATAAGATATACACATTCATTATCAGCATGTTCAAAAATCCCAAACAAATGATGTCACTCACTGTTTTTTGAAGGAAAACCAACTAAGAATTGCATGTAAACCCACGACTTTTCCACATGACAAGTGCCTACCACTTCACATCCAAATCCTTTCTGAATGTCTCCTCTTTAGTATTTTTAATTTTTCTAAGCCCTTTTAACTGTTGCCCGTAATTCTTCTTATTTCAACTGTGTGGTAAATTCCCCTGTGCTGCTCCCATTTATTTTTCAATCTTTTTACAGAAGGTTTCTGTTTTCCAGTACTTGCTGTGCATGTGATGATCCACTGTAGATTTTAAATGGAAACACTAGAGGTCTCTGGAGACTTTGCTTTATTTCCCATGGGGTGCTTTCATAGAGAATATTGTTAACAAAATGAAATATTCATTTTATGTGGAATATGCAAACGAGGATTTTGCAGTTCAGTTGAAGCTTCAGGTCAAATGGTATTTCCTGACTGTTTTCCCACAGAAAAATACAGGGATTGGGCAGCAATAGAACTGTCCAGTAGCCTGCATTTTCTTATCACAAAAAAATTTTAATATTACAACCTTACCTTCTACACACAGAATAAGTATATATCAACTTGGCATATATCATGAAACACATCAGAGTAAATCAGAACACAGTTAAGTGAAAATCC